>CM025655.2:8049039-8067004 GCA_014621495.2 Entosphenus tridentatus
GCAACACAAGTCTCCGTCATCAGGTGGGACCGTCACAGCTAGATTTATTGTAAAATATTTATTGTAAATCTAGCTGTGACGCTCCCATCTGATGACGGAGAATTGTGTTGCCTCCGAAACGTCGTGATTTATTATTTTATTTATATTATTATTGCTATTATTTTTATTATTAATTTTTTACCTACGTGGCTTTATCGAAAAAACCTAAGAGTATCCACTTGTTCGCCATCATCGTCAACGCGTGCCTGGAATCTTCTCCAGGTGGTCTCCAGAGCCCGGAGGAGGCACATTTCCTGTGGTGTTGTTGCAAATTCTCAGAAGTGTTACAACTATTTTGAAGCACCCTGTATAAGTTGGTGCTCAGGGCTATCAAAGTTGATATTCTCAACAACTGGTAATTGATGAAAAAAAATAGGCTCTACTCTTTCTGGCATTAATACAGGAGGTCTAAAGATATTCAAACACCAAATAGACACCTATTTTCAAGGCATCAAGTATGCATTAACCACACATGCTTGTGGTAATAGGTTATCTGAACACCTATGTTAGTTATTGCTGGGAAGGGTAAGCACCGTGTATTAACATTCTCTCTTCAGCAAATCCACTCATGGGTAATTCTGCAGGTGATCTCAACCTACTGGAAGTCTTGGGGGCCACTGATTTCTTTCGTGGGTTTTCCGATTTTCTCGGCCATCTTGAGCCAATATTTATTCTTCTTAACGGGTTCTGCGCCCGTAGGTGGAGGTGCATCGTTCTGATTTGTGTCTGAAAAACATTGCATTCGGAAAACAATCAAACAACGCACCAGCCGATGTCCGAATCGCCCAGAATACATGCGGCGGTCTCGCCAGATCTTGGCAATTGGCACCCGGATTTTGATTTGTACCGAGATCTGGTACCAGTATTATGACGTATGGACGTATGTTGAATTTCTTTCGCACCATACGTAGCCAACGGTGCGCATGCTAACGGGAATTATTCTTATTATGCTTGCTTACCATGGAAAGCCTCACCGAGTCTCAAGGCTGTCCACACGAGGGTTATGCCAAGTTTGAAGCGTTGCTCATCGGAGGTGCCAGGAAAGCACAACTAACTAAATACACAAACAAATAACCTTTAAACTGTACTGCAGTATACTTCCACAGGCGTTAATAGAACCTAGGGAGACTGAGAAAAAAGTCTTGCTTTTTGGTATACCGTGGAAAACTTGGCAGGCAACTTTTCCCGTGCCCTCTCGTGTGTGCGCGAAGTTTTTGCTCACTTCTGGGCAACGTGTGAGGCGAGCGCGTTGGCAGCAGCTGCGGAGGTCCATTGGGCAGCCGTGATGGAAGTGGGGGCGGCAGCGAAGCGTCTAGAGAGCAACACGTGGGGATTTTTGTTTTCTCTTCACGTGTACACGTCCCACATGGGCGAAGACACCGGGGCTGGCTCAAGACGCGCTGGCGGGACGATGTCGCTCGGCTGGCCTGGGAATGCCTGGGAATTCCCCAGGAAGTGCTAGAGTCTGTGTGTGGCAGTGTCCTGTATAGTAGTTTTTAGTGTAGTGTATAGTGTAGTCGTGTATAGTAATGTATAGTAGTGTATAGTGTAGTGTATAGTGTAGTGTATAGTTGTGTATAGTGTAGTGTATAGTAGTGTATAGTGTAGTAGTGTATAGTAATGTATAGTAGTGTATAGTGTAGTGTATAGTTGTGTATAGTGTAGTGTATAGTAGTGTAGAGTGCAGTGTATAATGTAGTAGTGTATAGTGTAGCAGTGTATAGTGTAGTGTATAGTAGTGCATAATGCAGTAGTATATAGTGTATAGTAGTGTATAATAGTGTAGTGTATAGTAGTGTAGTGTATAGTAGTGTATAGTGTAGTGTATAGTAATGTATAATAGTGTAGTGTATAGTGTAGTGTATAGTGTAGTAGTGTATAGTAGTGTAGGAGTGTATAGTAGTGTATAGTGTATAGTAGTGTATAGTAATGTATAATAGTGTATAGTGTAGTGTATAGTGTAGTGTATAGTAGTGTAGTAGTGTATAGCAGTGTAGGAGTGTATAGTAGTGTAGGAGTGTATAGTAGTGTAGGAGTGTATAGTAGTGTATAGTAGTGTATAGTGTATAGTAGTGTATAGTGTATAGTAATGTTATGCTGGAATCTGTCACGAGGGAAAGCGAGGTGTGGACCACCACGACTCAACACGATGCCGCCGCGACCCTCACCAGGACAAGCGGACTGAGAAACGAACGATCGAATGTATGCAGTAACCGCTCGATATTCATATTCGCGAGTCACTAAATTCATACCGATTAATATTCTTAGGTTTTTTTTTCGGTAAAGTCACGTAGGTAAAAAAATAAAATTAATAAAAGTAAAATAAAAATAAAATAAAAATCACGACGTTTCGGAGGCAACACAAGCTTCCATCTTCAGGTGGAACCGTCACAGCACGATAGCTGTATCAAGTCATATCAAGTGATATCGTGCTGTGACTGTTCCACCTGAAGACGAAAGCTTGTGTTGCCTCCGAAACGTCGTGATTTTTATTAAATTTTTATTTTACTTTTATTAATTAAATTTTTTTACCTACGTGACTTTACCGAAAAAAAAACCTAAGAATATGAATCCTTGCAGTCACGAAAGCTTCAAATCTAGAATTCATACCGATTCCCTATTTGCGACCCGCCAGACTCCAGTATTCGCGCGTGTACGTGCCAGAGCACCGACGCGCCGGGGAGGTGCCCGCAAGTTTTGTTCATTTAAAATTGTCCGCAGAGATCAGGCACGCCACCTCGGCTGTCCGCGTTGTCCTCACAACCCACACTAATCCCGTGCACCACGAATAGGTCCTAATTTGCAGCTCATTTTTACTTTGTACGGTACGTATTATACTTACTTGTTAATTGACCTTCATCATGGCTCCCAAGCGTCCAAACACATTGTTCTTTATAATTTACTATTTACTGTAGTCATTGTTATTAAACATTTACAATCCCCCCCCTCCCCCATGTTACTGGAACCAGGAACGCAACCCCATTTATCCCGTTAAACGAGGTTTCCGAACTCGCGAATTCTGCATTCGCGAGAATTGTAATTAAGGCAACCCTCGCGAGTAGAGAGCGTTCACTGGACTCCCCGTCAAGTTTCTGCTCTTCTGACCAAATCACCCCGAGCGAGTGTGCTGATCGCAGGGGTTGAGTTTCGAAAATGTGCATACAGGTGACTGCCTCAAAACAAAAAACGGGTAACGTAGGCTGCGAAGCTACCAGCTTGCGACGCAGAGGACAGCACAATGAAACTAATTATTGGACAGTAAATTTGTATTTAAAGCTTTCGTGACTGCAGGGATTCATATTAGTGGTTCTTTCGGTAAAGTCACGTAGAAGGGAAACATTAAAATAATACAAATATAAAACAATAAAATTCTCACGACGTTTCGACTGTGTTTCACACCTGATGATGATTGCTTGTGTTGCAGTCGAAACGTCGTGAGAATTGTATTGTTTTATATTTTTATTATTTTAATGTTTCCCTTCTACGTGACTTTACCGAAAGAACCAAGAATATTGGACAGTACTTTTATGGTCCCACGTGTATGCCAACAACCCACGCTGGCCAGTGTGGTGAAGTATGGTCAATTAAAATAACTCCCACAACGTGCAAAGGTGAGTGGAGGCCCTCAGCCAGCAGTGGATTGACAGAAGAGCTGTACAAGCACAAAGTGTCTGCAGGTAAATGAGCATTGTTATACAAGTGTATGCGGTGCTTTGGTATTATTTACAGATGCATGTCCCCTGATTTGTACAGAATCAATGCAAGACAATCGATCACTAATCTTGAATTAATGTTGCCTAATTTGTAACGACTGCCATTACAAACACCGCAGTCCAATAACAAGGTGTTATTGGTTATTTTAAGCTGCTGTCGTTAACTTCACTTGGTAATTACTGCCATTAAATTGATTGTTGGCAGTTGCCCTTCTGTGTGTATTAAATGTCTTAATTATTATTTTTGCAATCATTACTGCAGTGCCATGCAGCAAAAAAAATGCTCAGTTGATAAAAAAAATACATTTGCCATAGCATAGTTCCCATGATGTTTTTGGGCTCCTATTAAGCATCGATAAAAATAAAATAAAAAACTAGGCTATGACCAGTCTAAACACGCGAGAAGAGCACTGTTTAACACATGGTCTCAAAATCAGTTTTCGGAAACGCATTGCAAATGAAAGTTGTCGTTGTTGTATGTGTTTCGTTCATCTATGTGCGAGCGGTGGTGTAACGTGGCAACGTGGCATGGATCCTGGTGCAAGGATTGATATGGGAGGTGGATGTGGACCCTTCTTTGTAGCCTGGTGGTTGTCCCCTCCAGCCCGAGGGCCCCCTTTTGCGGTTGCACCACTTGCCCACCCCGATGACTAGACGCCCACTGCTCAACATTTTCAGGAGGAGGGTTCTCACCTTCTCCCGGTATTCCCAAGGTCTTCCTTGACCGCTCAAAAGTACAGATTTTGTGCGGGAGCGTAAGAGGCAAAAGGAAACAAATACCGAGTTTGTTCGTCCAGGTACTGTGAGGACCGCTCGCGTACCTTTGTGAATTGGCGACAACCTGCCCGGAAGTGTATCGAACTTTGCAGGGAGCGCGCCGCTGGCTGGCTTGCTGTTTCCTGGACACAGTAGATGCAGCTTTTCGATAACGATCGTTTTGAAATCTGCGGCCTCTGCTTCGTTCTCGAAACAGAGAGCGGCTTTCTTGTCCTGTGGGAGGAAAGAAGGGTCGGTGATCAACACTTGCCAAGGTTATTCGGTGTTCAAATGTTATGAACCCATTTATGTATGTATGGCCGACTTTTTTCGCACCGTACGTAGCCAACCGTGCTAATCGGAGGTGCGGGGGAAGGACAACAAACTAAACACAAAAAGCGGTTCTATAGCAATTAGTTTTCAATGCAGATGATTGAAAAGTGCATAGCTCCAGTGGCTTCCTGATATCAGAAGGAAGAGCGTTCCAGACGGCCACAGATGCGCATTTGAAAGCGCCGCGATACTGCTGGGTCGACAGAGGTGGAGGGGGGGTTTAATAATTTTTCACAGGAATATTGAACCGGCAACCTCTGGATTGCAAGTCCAGTGTGATAAACATTACACCATAGCAGCAGCATCCAGTCCTCTGAGTGCATGGCAAACATAACAGAGTTATTTGAACTTATTTTAATAATTGACGATGCTGTGTGGATGGCCCAGGAAATGTTAAATCATTCTTTCTCCTCTGTTACGGTGAGTTCTTCTCTGTCACATGTTAAACCACAACTTCATCTTTGTACTGAGGCTGTGTACAAGCGACTTCCTTGGGAAACCCTCCTGTGTTTTATAAGCAACGTTTTTGAAGGAAGGATTTAACATTTGATTTGGCAAACTGTATTCATGCCAGTATTGACAAAAAATCTGGTAACTTTGTATTCACGCACTCACTAATCACGTGTGTGTGTGTCGTAAATACTGAGAGACGTTCCCGGAAATAAAAGTCAACGTTACAACCAACGAGTCTTTGAGGTAAAATGTGTTTCTCTTGGCAATTGTGTGAAACACTAGATTTGTGGAAGTTTTGTACATTTAGTACTGATTATCAAGTCGAAGCAAGTTACAGAATCAGGTGGATGGCAGATTCCCATTATGGTCACCAAATCAACTCTGTGGGGCATTAGTGGGACAGTATTAACTATATACGGCATGAAGACGCCTTAATGCAGTAGTGTACTGACTAATGGCAGAATTATTTATTTTAGAGAGACATGAATGCTAACACCGTATTACGGCTAAGTGGTGCAAGGCTCAATATCGGGAGGTCACTAGTTAAAGCTCCAGTCAGGGGCCTAGTCAGCCCTTCACTCCTTTCGGGTAGATAAAAAGTGTACCACTTTGTGGGAAAGTCAACTGTGATTTTCCTCTAGAAATCCTCACGCCCGTCATAGGAATATGGAATTTACTACACCGGCTCGGGGCTGTGAACTGTTGATGAGCACTGCCCAACACTCAATGAAGTGAGTTGGAAAAAAAAAACACTTTGACGTGACTTGTTTTACTTTTCACCCAAGTTCACCAAAGCATGTCTGCTGTAAAGTGGATATTACAGGTAGGAACAACAGTTCCACACTGCCCACCAGGGATTATTTGTCTGTCGTGCATAGCCCCCCCAAAACATGTACACTCCCGGATTGGTTGAAGTGCGTCACGTGACCGCGAGCTTTCTGTCGTGCACGAATGCGCTGTCCAACCAAGTTCCTACCTGCCAGAGGTCGCAAACGGGTTTTGATTCCTTACCCGTACCCGGTCGCACCAGGGTCGCAAATGGGTACCCGTACCCAGCCGGGTACGGGTACTCGTTCCCTACCCGTACCCTACCCGAAATGAGTGACAAACGGTTACTCACCAGTGACTCACGGCCTACCCGTACCCGGCCGCACCAGGGTCGCAAACGGGTACCCGTACCCGGCCGCCGGGTATCGGGTAGGGTATGGGTATCGGGTACCCGATTGCGACATCTGCTACCTGCCCACTCCGAAGGAACGTGTTAAATGTCCCACCAGAACCACCAAACTGTGCCATCACCGCCACAACCACCACCGCCACTGCACTAAAATCTGTACCACAGGGAGATTGTGCCACCACAATCTCCGTCGTGTTGGTGTGCGAAAGGGCCACAGACAGCGGTGTGCTTGCCTTGCTGTATAGGGTGTGGAAAATTTCGTGAGCCGCCTTGTACTTGAGCGTTTTCTCGAGCTCCTGCTCCCACAGCAGGCCATGCTCCTGCACACGAGAGAGAAACAGTGTTGCCGATGCTGTGCGAAATCCACTCGGGTATGGGCAGTATTCGGGTTACGAACCTAATTCGTTCCCGAGACCCGTTCGTAAGTCAAACGGTTCGTAAGTCGGAACACAACGATGCAATGTATTTAAATGTACATACGGTCAATGTTATGAAATGTGTTACGGTTCAAGGGAAGCATTGTTAAACTTATGATTAAGAAGGCATATTGTACATTTGCACGTGACACAGTAAAAAATTACTGTATAGTAAATAAAACATAATCTAAAGTAACATAAATAGAAAAAATATATTTTCACTTACCTTGAGTCCTGATTCTCGTGTAACTGGTCCACCCTTTCCGCTCTCCTCCTGCCGTGAATCCTTTCGAGGGAGAGGCGGGGAGGGGGAGAAACAAGTTGGCTAAATAGACAACAACAAAGTTCGGAGATGATGAGCAGACTCTGCACTCTGTTTCTTTCCTCCGGAGAAGCGGTGGGCGACTCGATGACGGCTGAACACCAGGAAGGGGGGGGGGAGTGTGAAACAGCAACACTTTATTTCAAAAGTCCTCTTCAGAAGGGCAATCGCTATCTACCCATA
This sequence comes from Entosphenus tridentatus, assembly GCA_014621495.2. Classification (NCBI taxonomy): domain Eukaryota; kingdom Metazoa; phylum Chordata; class Hyperoartia; order Petromyzontiformes; family Petromyzontidae; genus Entosphenus; species Entosphenus tridentatus. The sequence continues at coordinate 8,056,432 of CM025655.2, forward strand.
TGGTTTACCCCGTATTCTTGTACAGGGAAATTGAGTTTTCAGGTCCATACGGCGTACAGCCGTTTCAATTCGGGCCTAAAACAAATTGTCTATTTATATTCTTGGTTCTTTCGGTAAAGTCACGTAGAAGGGAAATAATACAAATAAAACATAATCAAATTTTCACGATGAGGACGGCTGCTTGCGTTGTAGCCGAAACGTCGTGAGAATTTTATTTTGTTTTATTTTATTATTTCCCTTCTACGTGACTTTACCGACAGAACCAAGAATTTGAATCCCTGCAGTCACGAAAGCGTTAAATCGAAAATTGTCTATTTGTTTGTGTTTCTCCCTTGTGATGGGACTTTGTAGGTTGAACGTTGAGATGTATAAGACGCACGGGGTGACCAATAAGGTCTGCATTGGTCCGTCATAAGGTAGGGCACGCCAAAAGGCGTCATCTAGGCTTGAAGAAAAGCTGTCTCGGGTGTGGACCAATCAATTTCAAGGACAGTGCATACATTATCAGAGTTGTGGTTTTTGTTGGCATCCTGACCGCAGGTATTGTGGTCGATGCAAACATGACTCCTTGTAAAAAAGGTATCAGTTTTGTTGCCAGATAAAATGGTAAAAAACAATGATCAAATAAAGCACCATTTTTACTAACAGCGTTGTAACGATGGCACAAATGGGGACCGCTCTCCGCACCTTACCCCCAAGCTGTAGACACGTATGAAGTAGGACTTCTTGGAGCCGTCCTTCACGAAGCACACCACGCCATAGTGTTTCCGCATCCACTGGCCACCCTCGTGGAGGAAGACGATCACCATGGTGGACACCAGTGTCTGGTGGGGTGATGGACACACAAATGCGTTCCCTTAGGTTTAGTTTAAAAACATTTTTTAAACACGTAATAGGAATTCGCAACCGCAGTTAGTCGAACCGCAGGACGCGTGTGGTGGGTTAAAGTGTGGGTACTTCCACAGCTTCCAAAGACATCCGGCCAGTGTGGAAGAGTAGGCAAAACAAAACTTTCATGAGGGCTCTCTCGATCTCAATTCGGTGGAGGCTCTTCTGCTTGGAGTGCAATAACTAAAAGTCGTATCAGCTCGAAGTCATCTCAACAACATTTCGGTAGAATGGAATTTTTAATAGTCGCTCGATTAAGTGATTTGGTGAGATATCACATAGCCGGCACCTGTGTGCCAGCTGAAATGTTTAATTAGCTCTCGGTTAAGTGATTTGGTGAGATATCACATAGCCGGCACCTGTGTGCCAGCTGAAATGTTTAATTGGCTCTCAATTAAGTGATATGGTGAGATATCACATAGTCGGCACCTGCGTGCCAGCTGAAATGTTTAATTGGCCCTCGGTTAAGTGATTTGGTGAGATATCACGTAGCGTGCACTTGTGTCCCAGCTGAAATGTTTAATTGGCCCTCGGTTAAGCGATTTGGTGAGATATCACGTAGCGTGCACCTGTGTGCCAGCTGAAATGTTTAATTGGCCCTTGGTTAGGTGATTGGGTGAGATATCACATAGCGTGCACCTGTGTGCCAGCTGAAATGTTTAATTGGCTCTTGGTTAAGTGATTTGGTGAGATGTCACATACCGTGCACTTGTGTCCCAGCAGGCTGAACAGAATCTCATTTTGTTCGGCGTTGAGGAAGCTGGAACCCACGTTCATCTTCTCTTTCTTTGACCTGTCTGCCGCTGACATCTCGAGCGAGCGAGCCGAGGAGCAGGAGGAGGTAGACCCGTCCAGGCGGTTGTTGAGAGAAACGATTAAAAGACTTCACGTTCGCTGGTTTTGTGCGCGAGGGGACGTGTGCGTGCGGGAAAGACAAAAAAACCCCGCATGTATCGTCCAGGTGAAAGAATGAGGAAACATGTTCCTTCACACATCACCCTCCCACGTTTTCGATCTACCGTTGCTTGTAGTTTTCTATACAATAGATTTCAAAAATCACCTAAATTAGATTTTTTTGGGTATATATATCGTTAAAACAAGCTGTATTATTTTAAAGCACGCAAAGTCGGGGTGTAGTCCACTGTATTTTCCCATGACACCGTGACAAGATGTACCATAATAACTTTTGGTCGCGAGTTTGAAGACTTGTCTGGAGTTGGGTAGTTGCATGGTTCCCAAGTTTTATTTTTAGATGGAATAGACGTTGGGTTTTAAATGACTTAGTTACGCACGGTTTGCTCCACGAACAACACAATGCGACGTCAAATTTCCGGTTGTCGAAGGAGACTGTTGTTGTTGTGTTTTAGTTTGTTGTCCTTCCCCGCCCCCTGCAGCTCCAATTAGCTCCGGTTGGCTGCGTACGGTGCGAAAAAAGTTCAAAATAGATTAATGTACAGACAAAACGGCTGCGTGGGTTTTCACGGTTGCGCTGTCTGGTTACAAATCATGCTATAAGCAGGATGATACCAAACCTAATGGGCAGACATGATGAGTCACGTGAAAGGATATCGGTACAACAAGATAATTAATAAGAATAATTTGAGGCAGGCAAGTCAGATTTTCTTTGGACACGGAATGAGAAAACGGGAGACCGTTGATCAATTTGTTTTTTTAACTGGGGAAAAATTCTAGGCACAAAGACAGCAAATTAAGTTCCATAAGCAATTTTAACAACTGGATGCAACTGGAAGTATCTAATGCACGGGTCGGCAACCAAAATAACAGGAGGAGCATTTTTTTCTTCCGAATACGTCAAACGCTATTATTTCAAGAGCCGCACTGCACGTGGATAACGTCGTGACAGCAGTCCTGAAAAGAACCACGTGCGGATCCGCAGCCACAGGTTTGCCGACCCCCCCTGGTCCAATGCAAAGGTCTTGAGCAATCTCGTGGACGGGGCTACATGGAAGGCCACGATCGTTGACGTCTTTGAGACAGGACACGGCACATCGAGGGAGCCATACGGCTCTCCTGGTTGTACGGTGGCGAGATGTTAACGACCTCGCCTGGTATACAGGTAGGGCGTGGGTTCGATCCCAACCATGACGCCTGCTGTATATTTGGGGTTTGCGTGTCTCTCTAGCAAATGGTCGCGTGGATTTTTAATTTCAAAAGTCGATTATCGCCTTCATAATGTGCCCATCAAATTGTGCGCGTGCGAACTGATTGATTGTACACAAATTGTGTGCTGAAGTGAGCAAACAAAACCCCGTGCAAACGAGACGAGGAAAACAATAATAGACAACACGACACCGTGAAGAACGAGACCAACAAACATTATTGCGAGCAAACTGTCTCAATCAGGAGTTCTGGGTTGATGATTCAAAGTTCCCCTTTTTGGTGATTACATGTGGAGTGAGCGACTTCCGAGACACGACTTGTAGAGGGCTCCTTCTCACACTGAGCGACATATACACTGGGCTACGTGTAGCTGACCCACTCATACAGCCACATCGCCGGCGTTTAACTATATAGCTGGCTGGCTATACAGCGACGACGACGATGGGGACCATGCAGCGGATCGGCTATACAGCCGGACAATGATGAAGAGATGACGGCGAAGACAGCGATGCCAGCCAGCACCCGAACCCCCCCGACAGCCCCGAACCTCCGGTTACCTCCCCCTTATATACTCCTCGGCGTGGCCAAGCCCCGCCTCTGGCCACGCCCCCCTTCTAGAACTCTCGTGCAGGTTCCAGGAGCTTCCCGACTGATCCCCGCCTCTGACCCTTGGCTCAGTTACGCACCCCCTTATGGTTGGCTGTTATATAGCGCACCCATGCCCATAGTCATCCCTCATGGTCAACAAATGGCACCCTGTCACTACATATGTTTTTGGGGAGTTTTCCAAAACATTGTTCAAATGGCAAGGACATTTGACCTACGCATAAATGTCAAAACGCGATGACATCTAAATTACAGGAAGTTAAAGGCGTTTGGTTGCGACAGTTGAAAGACGCAGTAAGAACTTGAAGGGAGAGTGTCATAGGATAGAGAAGTGTTCAAATGGAATGCAGGATATAAGGATATGGGGCAGAGATGTACAGCAATCTTAAGAGAGAGAGAGGGGGGTAATAAAGATGCCTCAATGCCAGAGAAGGTAAAAGAGAGACAGCAAAGAGACGAAGTTATCAACAGATATAATACAGTCGTGATAAGAGATGGATGTAGAGGCCAACCGAAACTGAATTTCTGGTTTCAGCCAAAACCGAAAGTAAGCCAAAAGTTAAAAATTTACTTTCGGCCGAAACCGAAAGTAAACCGAAAGATATGCAGATAGCCTCATGAACGAATCTCTCATGGTAGCCAGATGGCTAGCAGAGAACCTCTGTCTTGGAGAAGTCAATGTCATGTGAGCCCACTGAATTATAACAGTAATCTGCCATGGCCGAGGTGTTGGTCCTACCGTGTTTTAGGTCTGCTTTGTGCTCACGGATGCGGTCAGAGACATGTCGTTTGGTTTCTCCAATGTAACTGCTACCACAGAGGCAACTCAGTTTGTAGACGCCAGGGTACTGTATGTCCGGAATCACATATTTTACAGACAGAACCAGATCACGGATTTTATGTTATGTGTTGAATCTGACCTGGATCTTGTGTTTATTCAAGATTTTGGAGATATTTTTTGCGATCCCACAATGTAGGGTAAGGTGATGGTTTTGAATGGCTCCTCAAGAGGATCCTTCTTCATGGTTGGAGTGATGGCTTTGCGGATTGTGTAGTCGGAGTAACCATTAGCCTTAAGAGCTTGGTGTACGTGCTTGAGTTCACTGGCAATGTGTTCCTGGTCAGAGATGCATTTGGCTCTATGGTGCAAAGTCTTGATGAGGGAATTTTTCTGGGATGGATGGTGGTGGGAATCCAGTTTCAGGTAAGCATTCATATGGGTAGCTTTCCTGTAGACAGAGTGGCTCATTGAACCATCATGTCTCTTTTGTATTAGGACATCCAAAAAAGGTAGCTTTCCATCTTTTTCGACTTCTATGGTAAATCTGATGGCTGGGTGTATGGAATTGATGTGGTCGAGGAATTGGTCTAGAGCAGGCCGGCGATGTGGCCAGATGAAAGAAGTGCCATCCACGTACCTCTTACATAAGGTTGGGCGCAGAGTGGCAGTCTGGATGGCGTCAGTCTCAAATTTCTCCATGAAAACGTTGGCTACAACCGGAGATAGGGGGGAGCCCATTGGGGTGCCCTCAGTTTGTTTGTAGAAAGTTCCATTCCAAGTGAAGTATGTATTGGTTAAGCAGTGTCTCACCAAGGGGGCTACCTCAGTGTTCAGTCCTTGATGAACCAAGTCTTCAATGATTGCAATGGTGTCAGGTACAGGAACTTTGGTGAATAAGGAAACTACATCAAAACTGACAAGCAGGTCGTCTGGGGACAGGGAAATACCCTTGATTGCCGATACCAGGTGAGTAGAGTTTAGTACTGCAGAGGTGGTTTTTCCAGTGAAAGGCCACAGGATTTCAGACAAAAAAACGAGCCAGTTTGTAGGTGGGGGAGTTGATAGTGGAGACGATGGGACGAAGGGGTGTATCTTTTTTAAGTATCTTTGGTAAGCCATGTAATTTTGGTGACCTGGCAGCAGAAGGTTTCAACGAGAACTGTTTGGTTTGATCAATGAATGCGGTTGAATCTGAAATGATTTTGTTGGTTTGTATGACGAGGCTGTTGGTGGGATCTCTTTTTATTTTTGCATCGCTGCCATCGTTAAGTAATTCTTGAATTTTGTTGTTAAATTCTATTTTATCCATGATGTGGCATTGCCCTTGTCTGCTGAGAAGATGACAATGTCATCCCTCTTTTTTTAATTTATATAATTCAAAACGCTCATTTTTGCTGATGTTGCTCGCTGGCATCTTAGCGTTTTTGAGGGTTGCAGCGATTTCAGATCTTGCTCCGTCTGCAGCGACAAAAAGGTGTCAGTTTTGTTGCCAGATAGAAGGGTAAAAAACGAATTATCATATTTTTACTGGCAAATGAGGTTCCCATGGTGACCCAGGCCCTTGAGAGCCACGTCTACTTGGGCAATGATACCATTAACTGGTATGTGTTTAGGTGTGACTGCAAAGTTTAGCCCTTTAGCTAAAACGGATTTCAGACCATCGGAAATAGAACTGTTACTGCGATTAATTACGACTTTGTTAACGTCTTGCTTTTTGGGGTGTGGGTCCGGTCTTTTCTTGGAGAGGAGGTTAAATTTGGAAATCAGGTTGTCCTTACATTTGGTCGACATAGTGGCAGCTGAAGAGACAGTCATATTGTCTACATGTTCCAAATCCGATGTGGACATTGTTGCCGTCAATGATAAGTGTGATTTGTAGAGTGTCTTGTCGAACTGATCTAGTTCGTCTCTAAATCCTCAGATCAACCCTGGGACGTAAGTGATAAGAAGGAACCATGACTTGGTAAACCAGTTTATATTTTATCTTAACTTTTTTGCCCTCACCTGTTTAAACCAAAGGAAAGTATGCTGTGTGTGTCCATACACTAATTTATTCCTGACCAAAGGATATACAATACAATTGGGATTTTAACAGCATTTAAATGCAACTGAATCTCCTTGTTCTGATTCTGAGACTTATATCAGAACTATAAAGGGCATATTGAGCAAAACAATTAATACAACAACGATAATTATTAAAGTCAACACATATTTACATATCCCCTTTGGCAATCGAGTGGTTGTTTGTCTGTAATTGAGCCCAGGACTTACTCGTCTTCACAGTCAATATGATGTCCTCCAACTTGCTCATGCTCTCCGATACCATTGTTCGTCTTTCTATTGGTGTCATTCAAAGCATAGCCCTCCTTTCTCCACACTTGGCTTACGTTGCTGCTTTTGTGTCATTGTATTCGTCCATGCAAATGTGCTTCTGAGATACGGGAGATAGCTGCCAAGTGTGCGCTCAAGATAAACATCGGCAAAAACCACAAAAGTCACGGCCAACAAGTTTTCTTGAACAAAAAAAGAAATTTATTTTTGAGGCGCACCGCCTCCGATGTACGTAGCCAATTGGAGGTGAGGGGGGGGATGGGAGGTGTACGTTCAGGTGAGTTATTATTAAAGGTAAACCCAGATTTAAGATTTAAACAAGACTTCTGAGAACAGGTTGAAGTGCTTTTGAAATGTTTAATTTGGTAATGTAAAGCAACATATGTATGTTGAACTTATTTCCCACCGTACGTAGCCAACTGTGCTACGTTTTCAACTGGTGCACATTTTCCACTGTGCTATATGGAACAGAAAGATGCACCGTTGGCAAAGGAAATGGAACAACAGCTGATAAGGCGACACAATGCAAATAAAATCAAAGGTTATTTACTTCGCAATTGATCATTCAGATGGCGCTCATCGTCTGTTCACAGCCATGATCCAGTGGTGGAAAACCACATTCCTAGGACAGGGGCAAGTCTCTGCAAGGCACAGCCACTGTTGACTTTGTCACAAAGTGGTACCGATTTTATCATCCCTATAGGGATGATGGGCTGAGTCAACCCTCAACCAGGAATTGAATTTGCAGCCTTCCGATAGGAAGCTACTCACTATCTTACCTGGCTGGATGTTACGCACAGTTAGACATTATACAAGATGATCTTTACACCATTACCTGTAATGCCGCCTAAAGAATAAATTCTGAACATTTTCTCATTCACTTCGCGGACTTGTTTTCTATTCCGTAACCAAACTATCCACTCAAGCGCATCTCCATTGGCCATGCCGAGATGCACATGACCGCTGCTCTGGAATGAATGAAGTCAGAAACCTGCCTTCATATCCCCTTCGAAACGAACGAGAGAAAGAATGACAGCGGGCGAAGCTGCCGAGCAGCGTATCCACAGTCAAAAAAACATTCACCAAAACCCATTAAAATGTTCTCTCTTTGTGTGTGTGTGTGCAAACAACACGAGCATTGTTGGCTCTTGTAGATCAGAGCCACCACGCGCGAGCCGTGTGTGTCGCACAACAACGGGTGGCTTGCTGCTGCTGCTGCTTCCAGCCCTAATCTGGGTTGGAGCGGTAACGACCGCAATCATCTCGTGCGCACGCACGCGCGCCCGTGGCGAATGGGGTAGTTGCGTAGCCTACCGACGCTGCTGCTTTATAAGCCTTGCTCGCTACTGGCAGGGCTGATTGAGGTGTGTGGGGTGAGCGCTGGTGAGAATAAGCTGGGCGAGAGAGCAGAGAACGGCGATATCGCTTTGCGGGACAGGTAGAGGAGGGAGGAGGGGGGTTTGCATGGTGATCGAGTGAGAGAAGACTCACGTGGACAGGGTGGAGTGAATTAAAGAGAGACGTAGGATAAATTGAGCGAGATAGACAAACCGGGCAGACACGACAGACAAGGCAGAGAGATCAGACCAGGCCAACAGGACACAATCGCCAAATAAGCGAGACAGACACCAAGCTTACAGAGAGACGTGGCAAGTTTCACAGAAAGGCAAGAAATACGCAGTTGACCGGGGAAACAGGACAGCAAAGACAGAGAGGCACGCTAACAGAGAGACGGGATAGGCTGACTTTAGACAGAGCCCGTGACAGAGTGAGTGAGAGAAGGGGCAATGGCATGCTCCTCGCTCTGCCTGCTGCTGTTGCTGTGTCTGCGTGGAGTGATGTCCGTGGATCAAGTTCCCCTCCTCGTCTGGTCTCACGAGCGGTGAGTGGCCCCCCCACCACCACCACCCCGAGAACAAACCCTGACATGGCAGCGGTGTGCAACAACAAAAAACCTGAGCATTTTTTTTATCTCGACACTCAAGGAGGCTTGACCGAAGGTCGCGTTGTCTGTCCTCGGAGGCTATTATTTTAACACGATTCATTTCAGACAAGGTGGAGAGTGATTTATAATCGTGGCGAGACACGCGGGCAGGATTTCTGCTCTTTGTCAACACACTGCTGGGTTAAGGCCTCCCAGTCCTCCACTCCGCGTTGTTAAAGGCACGGGTGTGTACTCTTTGCTTCTTTCGGTAAAGTCACGTAGGTATAAAATAAAATCAATAAAATCACGACGTTTCGGGCGTCGTATTCCTGTAAAGGAAAATTTAGTTTTCAGGTCCATACGGCGCACAGCCGTTTCAATACGGGGCAAAATAATGTTTGTCTATTTGTTTGTGTTTTTCCTTTGTGATGGGACTTTGTAGGATGAACGTTGAGATTTAGGAGGGCACGGGGTGACCAATAAGGTCTGAATTGTTCTGTAACAAGGTAGGCACTCATAAGGGGTTGACAGGTATGTGTTGTTAAATAGCGAATGAGAGTGGATTATACAACCCAAATGGTTACGACACAATTAGTGGTTACTGGTCATATATAGAAATTGAAACCATGAAAGTTAATGCCACCTCAGGCGCTAGCGACACGTGAGGGATATCTCGTCCGGCCTTTTAGTCGACCTCGTTAAAGCATTCGAATTGTACATCATCCGACCGATGGACCACGCGTACGTCAACAAGTCGATTACTTTAACGAACAGGAAAGGGGTTTGTTAATTCTCTGCAACAAAACAACAACAACAACGACAACATTTCATCCACCTTTCTGAGAGCCACGCAGAATGAATATTTCCCAGCAGCGTGTGTTTGAGCGGGTCAAACGCCACCAGGGAAGAAAACACAACCCCCCCCACATCTCCTTATCAATCAATTCCCAACACCCAAAACAGACCATGCCAATTCACCCTTTTGGGAATGTCCACATTTTACACCACCACCACCACCAACAACAACGTTGTGACATTCCGCTCGACTCGCCACGGTGTGACCACATCATGATGCGTGGTAGAGTTTTTTTTTTGGGGGGGGGGGGGGGGGGGCGGATTTTAAGAAACAACGCACCACTGATTCAACTGCCGCGCCCGGAGATCGAACCGAGACGGCGAACCCGTTAAACAACGGGCAGCATCGCACACGTATGCGTAGTACGGTAAGTAGTACGACGATAAATTGGCATGCCCGTCAGTATAGACTGATGCGAGCGGCAGGCGTCGCGACCTTGAGTATGCGGATTGTTTGCAAGAGGAGGTGGGGGGGGGTGGTCCAGCCAGTCTGTCTGGTTCTGCCGTGAGCTCTGGAGGAGGGCAGCCCGTGCTGCTTGTGGCGTGTGGAAGTGCCGATCGAGTCGAGAGATAAGCCAAGCCCCGCTGCTTATCGAGCAACAGACGCCAATGCTTAAGCGTTCGTCTTGGTAAGGACAAATCGTGACCCCGCCGACCCCCACGCACCAATGAATACTATAAAGATATGCTGTACCCTATTAGCATTAAACACTTTACACGTGCGTGTGTGTGTTTGTCCACCCTTAAATGTATTCCGCTTTAAACAACTACTGGACAACGTTGAAGAAAGGTTCAGATCCTTTTTTTAAAATATATAAATCAATCCACTGATGGATGACGGCTTCCCAAAGCCATGTTGCTTTTCGGGGCCTTTTAAAGTGAACTTCGCCACGCCGGTCAACGTGGATTTATAATAAGGAGGAGCGGAGGCGCCGAGCACTGGTTCAGTTATCATCACTCGCCACTGATGTTAGAAAGACGTGGCACTACTTGAACATATTGGCACAAGACAGAGAGGGAAGTGGAAACTAACGGCGAAATGTGCAGTGGACGCCTGCGGGATATCT
>CM025655.2:8067404-8082693 GCA_014621495.2 Entosphenus tridentatus
TGTACCCCCCTGCCCCCCCCCCCTAGCTACGCCTCTGTAATGCAGTTCACGAACCACTGTGCCACCAGTCACGGCACACGACTGTACAGTGTCGTGAACGAAACGTCCACTCGAGGTGTTTACGCAATCGGACACGCGGGATTTTGCACCTGTAGACAAAAGTACTTGTTTTTTAACAAATAATTATTCACCAAGTCTCACGATTCTTTTTCGGGAGGGATGTTTGACCGACCGTATATGTATTTGTTTTATCAGTGTTTTGCCTGTGAAAGGAATTCAGAATTCAAAATCTGAATTTCTACCAAGTGGAAATATCGATGACATGATAATGGAAATACAGTACCACTCTTGTTTTTCTCATTTTTACAAACTCAACCTGCGCCGTGAGAAATGAGGCCGACCTCAAGTGCACTCGAGTTTGAAACCGAGTGGTTGGTCTCGGTGGGATTCCATCAGGGACACAACGACGCTGTGGAATCTTCTTGGTTCTTTCGGTAAAGTCACGTAGAAGGGAAATAATAAAATAATAAAAATAAAACAAATAAAATGTATTATTATTTTATTATTTCCCTTCTACGTGACTTTACCGAAAGAACCAAGAAGATGAATCCCTGCAGTCACGAAAGCTTTAAATCGAGACGCTGTGGAAGTTGTAGGTGTCCGACTAGCGACCGGCTCGCGATGGTTATTCATCAGATTACTGAGAAGGGATCTGTGGAGATTCGCCCCCCCCGCCCCCCCCTACTGCTTCACGGATAATCCGAGCTCTACATCACAATAATTACTCTACTGTGTATTAAATCCATGCAACTATTGGCACATTGAGTCTACTGTTAGTGCGGCCCAGTGTATTTAAGGCTTCAGTCATCAGCATAATCAGCACGTTTGTTCACCGTGTTGATAGATACAAAAAGACACACTCAAAAAATCGACGAATTTCTGTCAAAAAACGTTTTTGGGGGTGGGGGTATCTGGACACCCATCACGATATCCATTCCTGACTCTCACCCTGTCATTAGCTAAAGCTTTTACGACTGATGTACGACCACCTTGCTCTCCTCCTCCGCTGCTGCTTAGCCTTTGGTGTCTTCTTCTTGGTTCTTTCGGTAAAGTCACGTAGAAGGGAAATTAATAAAGTAATAAAATAAAAACATAATAAAATATTAAGTTTTATTTTTATTCTTTTATTAATTTCTTTCTACGTGACTTTACCGAAAGAACCAAGAAGATGAATCCCTGCAGTCACGAAAGCTTTAAATCGAAACTTTGGTGTCTTCTTCTGCTCCACCACCATCACCACCACCGTCGTGTTGCAGGCTGGACTGGGGAGGGCACCATCCACCCAGCGCGGGCCATGTGGTGGAGACGTCCGAGCTGTACATGTACCTGTCCCGCGCCGTCCAGCCCAGCTCCTCCCTCGTCATCTTCATGCAGGACAAGGTGACCGGCCGTTTTGAACGTTCACAATCAACTGCAGTGCCCCCCCCCCCCTACTCAATCACACCATGCGGTGAAGCTCATCTCCCTTGTACAGAACTGTTTGAGGAAAATTCCACGTTGCCATGTCGGATTCTCCGCAAAGTTGTGCGTGGGTTTTTGTTGTTGCTGCATGATTCCATACCGTTGAGCGAACGCTTCCAACGTTGAGTTGTGGTCATCATTACCGTCGTCACCTGTTCCTCAACCACAATGCCCGTGGGGACACCGCCGATGCCCGGCTGTCAAATGTCTCAACAATCGTCCCAGTGGGTCGCCAACTCGCGTGCAATAAACATCAACGTGTAGGGGGGATGGAGCTCTTACGGCTGACAAGGTCGAGGCCCTTTGCCTTGTCCACAGATTCCAATAACACAGGACGAGATGTTACTATCCTTTGTGCAAGCACTTCCAAGAGTTCATGAACAGTGAGCCTGGTGAAATTTGGGGAGCGCATCGTCAGAATAATATTTGTAAAAAGTATTGTTGTGAGTATACATAATCACAATCAAAATATCTATTTGCACTGGAGGAATCCGATGAGGTATCAAGCTCTTTTTCACGAATGTCCAGTAGGGGCACAGGGTTAGAACGTTACAACAACAAATCGGCAGGCCTGGCTCCAGCTACATGGTGGGGGGCCGGGCTCAGTAGAGCTGTGGTGGGGGGGGGGGCACCGTATTAGCGATTCACCACTTAGAGTGAACTTGGAGTTGGGTTAAAATTACATTTGGTGGTGCACGACCCACCCGGTCCACCCGACCCATCGGCCCACCCAGCCCACCCAGCCCACCAGGCTCACCCAGCCCACTCGATCCATACGGCCCACCCGACCCACCTCAGCTGAAAACGATCCTAAACATACGTAGACTCAAAGCTCTTGTGTGTTGGGGCAGATGCACCTTGCTAAAAAGACATCGTTCTTACTAAAAATATCTTGAAGGTGGTATTACATCATGACGCAAGGCAGGTTCTGAATCAAAAATAGCCACCCCATTGATATACGTCACGTACTTATACACTATTTTTTTGGGGGGGCGGGTATTCAAAATATTTACAAAAGGAAAATAGTATTCGAAAGCAAGATAAATGTGGGTTTTTTGGGGGTGTATTTAGATTTGAGAGCGGTGTGGCCAAATGCACACGATCGTCATTAATGTTGGAGTGTTCTCACGTTATGTTGGTGTGAACATATGTTGGTGGCAATTGTGTGAGAGTAGTCGATGTACGTTGACGTTCCTTCACAGCGTATCCTATCTCTCGCTAACACTGCATGATCACGTGTGTCGCTTGTTGTCTTTGTGTGTGTTTCAGCTCAGCGTTGACGACTTCACAAAGTACGGAGCGGTACACGATGACGATAAACACACGGGTGTCTTTAAAAATGTCAAGGTTAGTTAATAATTTCGCATGCTGTGTTTGTTAACACGTGGGTAATATATTTGACACTGGTTTCAGTGTTGGTCGTCTGACAATACTGCGTTGTAATTCCAATCACAATTGCGACTTTGGTAACACACCATTTGTAATACACTAATAGCACTTCAGTAATTGTAATGATGAAGATGAAAGGATAGTTAAATATAACAATCATGTCTGCTTGCAGAATTGATGGGTTTTTTAAATCTCCGAGCTTCACACAGATGAATTTGGTATAATACTTAAAAAAATTGTCACGCTGCTCAAAACTCACAACTCGAATGCACCAAATACAGTAGAAGTCAAAAAAATCATTCCTATCCACATTTTTGTTTTTACAAGAGGCGCCACCGTACCTGGAGGATAACGCCCAAAAGCAATTGTTAGCTAGCGACACCTACTGATGAATGGCTGATTTACAATATATATTTTAAAAATTACGTACGATATTCAAAGGTTGTCTCCGTTATTCTGCGTTTAACTCCAGAAGCCAAAAAGTAGTACGAATAGGAGCCCGTGTGCAGACGGCAGCCTTGCCATGTACAAGGTCACACTGGCGAGACGGTGCCCCGAAAACCGATTTTAGAAACCGATTTAAAAACTGCTTTTAGAGTTGCACCACATCCCTGAAAGAAGCTTTGAGCACGTCCAGTGAAACGTCGGACATCGTGCCAGACAACACGCGGTACAGCCCGAAAACACATCGGAGAGCAGTACGGCACAACCAGCGCTACTTAAAAAATATGATTATTCGTCTTCTTCACTCGCGAATGAAACGCAAGCCCGCTTACCTTCCCAGTGCCCCTGAAACTTCCCGTGCTGCCACGTGTTTTTTGTTTGTTGTTGTTGTTCCCACCCAGGCCCTCTTCGGCCGGGCTCCCTCCAAGCTGTTCCTGCCGGCCGTGGACTGGAAGGCGGCGGCTGCCGTGGTCGAGTTTGCTCGAGAGAGGCTCGGTCCAGACAGGCGCGAGTTGGACGATGGTCCGGGATCCTCTCAAGTGCCCCGCAACCTTGACCCACACCAGCCCAACCTGGTTGTCTACCGCCTGCCAGCCACCGCCGGGTACGTGAATTTGCGACGTCGAACATCTGCAACCCCCCCCCCCCCCCAAAAAAAAACGACCCTCCCGAATGATCTCAGAGATTCGAAAAATTAAAGTTAATCACCCGACACAGCCAATTAGTAAGGTATTTGTCACGAAAAAATAACGCCAATTGGTTACTACGTCAGCCCAGCGGTGTGTTGGAGAGTAAATCCACAACATTTACAATTTGAGTACGAAGTAGTAAATTATTGGCGTTGGGTGGTGGAGGGTTACGACACATTTATACTTACGCGATCTAACCCAATAACCTTTATTATGAATAATATTGGGTGCGAAAGCCTACGTGTTAAAATGAAAAGTTAATCATATTTATGTTTATAGTGGCCAACGTTGTGTGTCAGTTTTGTGATAATGCGGCTTGCAGGAATAAAAAAAACTTTGTTTTTCTCATCCCGCAGTGATTCTGCATCGTTGAGACGAGCGGCTATCGCTGAAAACGGTACGCGGTTTTTATTTTACCGATGCATATGTTTACAGACTTAACAATGTACTAGAAGCCTTTGATGAATTACTGTGATATGATTGTTTTACCTAACTATATGAACCTATACCTATACATACCAACATACTCATAATAATCTGCAAGTAGTTTATATTCCAGTGATAACGTGTGTTTACTGGATACATGTTTTTGTTATTGCCACGTGCTTTACGATGGTTATGTTACTGTTTTCTCTTCAGACGAGATCATTGGAAATACCCTGGCTACCCTGAAGTCCAGTGGAATCAATTTTACAGCTATTTACACTGCGCTGAGGCCTTCCAGGGTAAAGCACCACATTCCCTTCTTGTACCCTCCTCTGCTCGTGGCAGCATAACACTCATGCACATTTCTTTAGAGCTACTTTTTCTGTTTAGTTTGTTGTCCTTCCCCACCTCCTAGCACCTCCGTTGGCCACGTACGGTGCGAAAGAAGTTCAACATACACACAGTACAATGTTAATTATCTGATAAATGAGGTGTGGGTGGATCAATAAAAAGATCAGATAAGTGAACCTCTCCATGATAGAGGTTTTTTGGGTTAGATTGCATTGAAATAAATGTGTCGTTAAACCCGCCACCACCCGACACAGCCAATTAATAAGGTTTGTTACGTAAACAAAACATACCAATTCGTGTCTAGTTCAGCACACACCGGTGTGTAGGAGAATTAAGCCCAAAACATTTAAAAATTCGAGTAAGACGTTTAGCCGGTAATTACAACCAGCCTCATCAGGCCACAGCCAGAGTTGTGGAGACATCTTTGTCCTGTGTCAGTCTTAAACAGAGGGAAGCACGTGATGTCATCACTTGTGGGCCAATCAGGTGCGAAGACCCGAGGGGGTGGGGGGGGTTATATCTCCATATAAATCACACTGGATATCTATTATTTGTTTGATTATTCACAGTTAATTAACGACACCATTATATATTTTTACGCGATCTAACCCAACAAAACGTCGATTGTGGATGATATCGGTCGTGAAAGCCTCCCACGTGTTACAGTGAACATCTATAGAAACAGAGTCACACCCATCGTGCACAAATCGGTTGCTGGCCCTCAACAAAGCGCAAACTGTTTTCAACACGGAGGGGTCATGTGCGTAGAAGTTCGCGAATGTACGCGAGGTTAAAGATTGTACGCGTAAAGGTCACATTTGTGAACATGCATAGAAATTGCATGACTCTGCGCTTGGTGTGAGCGGCTAATTACCCGGGGCGGTGGCGGGGAAGGGGGGGCCATATGTGATGGTCGGATTTGGTTTATTTAAAATCAAACATACAAAGAAGTGACCATTAGGCACAATGCCAGCTCACGTCTCTGCCTTGGCTGGTTCGCTGCTGGTACAGGTGGCTGGCAGCTCAGCGTCTCTGGGCAACCCCTCCGACGTGTCGAGGGGACGTAAGCTCCTGGCGGTCGATTCAACGGTCACGCAGAGCACCTACAAGCCCCTGGCGTTCAGTGGTAACAACGGGAGCTGTATTCTCTTCTGGGCGTCCAACATCACCCTGGTGTATACTGAAGTGGCTGGTGGAAAAGCGGTTCACATTGAGCTGGCCGACTTGACTTTCAACAACAGCGTCGTTGACCTCAGTGACTCCAGCTGCAGCAGCGACAATGCCACGTACGTTTGTCCATGCATTTGTATTGCAAACAGTAAAACTGAATTACATTTGTTTACGAGTTTGTACTGGTAGGAACCTCCTGGTTACACCAGCCCACAGGGGATTATTGTGTCCGTCGTGCAGGGAGGGGCTGGTGGGGAGGGAGGGGCTGGGTGGGGAGGGGCTGGGTGGGGAGGGTGGGACTGGGTGGGGAGGGGAGGGTGGAGAGGGGCTGGGTAGGAAGGGTGGGGAGGGGCTGGGTGGGGGGGGTGGGGGGGGGTGGGGTGGGGGGGGGGGGGGGCGGTGGGGGGTGGGAGGGGTGGGGCTGGGTGGGGAGGGGCTGGTCACCCCGTGGTGCCCTTATAAAACTCAACGTTTAACCTACTCACGCCGGCTTGTGCCCGCCCTCACAGTCGGGCATATTTGTGGAATACACCATGCCGCCGTTGACCCTGGCCATTGACCGAGCAACCCAACGTTCCTACCAGCTCCCTCCGCAGGAATGTGTTTTTATACGTTTATAATTCATTTATTAAGCAATAATAATTTACAGTCCTATGCCGATCCACTGCTGGACCCATGTCATGTCGGTTATAGGGGCCGTCCATAAATGACGTCACGCACCTGGGGGGGGTGGTCAGACATTTGTGACGATGTGTGACGAGGGGGGGGGGGTGATAAATGTGACGTCACATCAAAATGCGCAACTTTAAATAAATATAGACAACACGTTCTGCTTAATTAAATAGACTTTTTGATACATGTTTTCTCCTACAACATCATAATGCAGCGGCACATTAAATACGCACTACAATGACAGTAGTTTAAAGCGATTTGAAGCATGTTAAAAAAAATTTGGGGGGAGGGGGGGGCAGAGCTTTGTGACGTCATATTTGTCGTCCAACTCGCCTGACGTCATTTATGGATGGCCCCATAAGGGTTGTATGACCATACTTCACCAAGCTGTTTGGTGTTGGTTTGGTGGAGTGATGTCCAAGACCGCGTCATGCGTCGCTCGCGAGTGATGTTCGCTTTGGCCAAGACTCAAACTCAGGCCACCGGTCTCTGTCTCCTAATTTTCTCAAGCTAATGCACCGTGCAACTCACCGTGCCATTCATTGACATGCTAATTTCTCTAACCCCTCCCTCTCTCTCCGCCACTGCCCCCTCTCTCTATTTAAGGCCTCGACACAGAGGCGTGGTTTCTCTGTGTGCCTATGTTTGTCTCTCTCTATGTATCTCTGTGATATGTGTCTGCTTATATGTCTGTCTATATGTCTCAGGTTCTGTGTTTTATCTCTCTCTCAAATTTAGCATTCTCAGGAAGAACGTAATCAACCAGGTTGGGTGTTGACTGTTATGGTATCCGACTCTCTGTTGTATTACATTACATTTCTAAGTATACTAGATTTGTGTTTCTATTTCATTTCTACCAGATGATGATTGCTTGTGTTGCAATCGAAACGTCGTATGCTAGTATTTAATTTAATATTTTCTCTTTATACGTGACTTTACCGAAAGAACCAAAGAGTCAGGCCACCGGGTTCGTAGTGCATTGCCCTATCCACTGCGCCACTGGTCCACCCCAGTGTCTCCAGCTACTGTACCCGCTCACAGCTGACATCAGCGGCGGGTGACGTCTGAATCCGTCCTGAGCACTCCCCTTCACCAACCCTCAATGATGAGTGTGGTGACGTATGGTCATGCAACTCCCATGGCGTTTGGAGATCTTCAGAGGGCTGAAAGTGAATGTCGTATAAGTGAGCATACGTACATGCATTGTGCTTGACCATATTTTATGAATTTTGTTACAGTCTCTCCTTAACGTATTACAACGTATCAACATTTCCTTACTTGACGTTGCGGTAAGTGCCTAAGGTTTCTTTAAAGCATTTAAACATTTGCTTACAGCAGGGTGAAAACATTTGTTGTAGTCATAAAAATCCTACAATAACTTTACAATTTATTTGGTGAAAAAAATGTTTCGTGATTTTTTTACTCGTTTTAGAAAGGAAAATTGCAAACGTATGAAACATTTAAAAAATGAACAAAATTATAGCAAAACAATGACATGCAATATGTCCATTATGCTGTCGGTTATTACGTATGTTTTATATAAGGGTTGTTAGGAGCGATGCTGCTTTTGCATGTGGAGACATACAATTGTGGTGAAGATGCACAAAACTACAAGAAGCAATAAAAGCCATCAAGCAACAGTGGATAGAGAATGGATACCATTATAAAATTAAATCAAGTCACATTCGTCAAAAATTATGTAAAAAATACGCCGAACACGATCTCTCTCCTGACGTCAGTCTCGTCGTGGCTGGCAGACCTCGACATTGGCATTTTTCTCCTGAAAACATTGCACATATACGCAGGAGTCGGGCAGCAACATACGGTGAACCTCTTTCGCACCGTATATAGCCAACCTGCTAATCGGAGGTGCGGGGATACAATATCACAATACACGTTATTATACTTTTAAAAAACACACACACAATTGCTTTTGCAGGTTCCTCATGACAAACCAGTACTACCAAGTGACAAAGAAGAACTGGTTTTCCGTAAAATCCTTCGAGGTGGAGTACGCAAAAAACACAACGGCCGTCTTCAACACCACGTACATCTCGTCACTCGAGGCTTTCTCCTACCACTGCCAGTTCCTCAGCTCGTCCTCCTACTACGGAGGCTACCTGTACGCCGCGAACAACCTGGCCCCGATGTGGACCGTCACGTTCCAGGATTTCCAGGTGAGGGCCGGCGAAGCGGCGGTGCCATCGACGTTTAGTGCCGGCTGCCACCGTCCTCCCTGACCCGGTAACCCGGTAAGGGCGCTTTGTATTCATATATCTCTCAGTAAGATAAGGTAAGCATCGCCGCGCCCAATCGCTGCAGAACTTATAATTATAATCTGCGCAATTAATAAATTAGTATCGACGAATGGTACCGCCCGTTGTCAATCCACTATTGGATGAAGGCTTCAGCACGCTGGTTGGTGCGGGCTTGGTGAAGAGGGGTGCACGATATCTCCCTGTGTCGGTCTCGTGTTGTCTCCCTGGCTTTGTCTCTCTGTCTCTGTATCTCTGTGTCTGCATCTGTGTCCCTGCCTGTGATTCTTGCCACGTCCATCTCACAAAGTCCAACCCCTCCGCCGAAGCGTGTGGTCACAACAATTCAACGCGAGTATTGATCATCGTGAACCCCTCCCTATTGCTTCCGTCTACACGCCAGTGGCGTAGTAACGACATTATCAGCTCAGGGGTTGTGGTAACTAGTCACGTTGGACCCCAATATTTGATTTGTCTCGCACGGTCGCACCTACGATATATATCGCGGTTCCTCTTGCCTCATCACATCGTTACGCTCACGCTGTAGGGGTGCTCCATTTCAAATAAGGGTTTGTTCTATTACACTGTTGTTGAAAACATATCTCATATGACGCTGTCTTTCCGACAGACCTGTTCTTCACCTGAGGACGGCTGCTTGCGTTGTGGCCGAAACGTCGTGAGAATTATTTTATGATGTTTTATTTTTAGTATTTTATTATTTCCCTTCTACGTGACTTTACCGAAAGAACCAAGAAGATGAATCCCTGCAGTCACGAAAAGCTTTAAATCGAAAAATATCTCATGGTGCTTGTCAAAGGGGGCCCCAACTCGTAGCTTTGGGGGGCAAGGCACCCCATGCCCCCCACGCTCGTTACGCTAATGGTCTACGCAGTTGATGTGATCCCCCTAATTGTGAAATCCTGCGTGTGCCCCCTGCCCCTCGCCCCCCTCGCCCCCCTCGCCCAGATCCAAGGCTTCAACGTGGGCAACTCGAGCTTCTCTTACGCCAGCGACTGCGCGAGCTTCTTCACGCCGGCCATCTGGATGTTCCTCGTGTCCACCACGGTGCTCGTCCTCATCCTCACCTACGGCGTGCAGAAGATCCTCGCCATCACCACGCTCGACCGCTTTGACGACCCCAAGGGGCCCGCGCTCGCCATTTCCCAGAGCGATTGATGTAATGGCCACCGCGGTTGCTAGGCGACACCGGCGGCATGGTCCAGGAGCCATTATCTCCCTCTTTTTTTTCGTCATCGTGGTTTGCTGGGCACATGCCCAAAATGTCCAAAATGCACAGGCGGAGTTTGATTGCTATATTGGGGGGGGGGGGGGGGGTGCGCAGGGGTTCGCTTTGTTCCTCACGTTAGGAATCACGGGTGCATTCAATTAATTTATTTGAAATCTTAATTGTAAACTACTGAAAATAAATTCATAAAGGGGTCCAGTTTTGGGCAGGGCATTGCCCTGCCCCCCCACCCCCCTGTGCCCCCCCCCACAAACTCCGCCCATTCCAAAATGCTAGACGACCAGCAACAAACATCACTGCTGAAGGTTAAATAGATAAAAGTTAATGTTTCTTTAAATTGATCTCAAGGTTGTAACAACTTTTCAAAGGAGACAATGGGAGGGAAGCTCAAAGTCGAGCAGCGCGGGGAACAAATCTGCGAGAGAAGTGCATACCGGTCAATCCCTTATCAGTCCCCTACCTTATTACAGACCAATTCAAACCGTATTGGTCACCCCGTGCCCTTATAAATCTCAACCTTCATCCTACAAAATCCCATCACAAGGGAGAAACACAAACAAATATTCGAAAACTATTTTTTACCGTGTTGAAACGGTTGTACGCCGTATGGACTTGAAAACTCAATTTCCCTGTTCAAGAATACGGGGTAAACCGTATGGGTTGACAGCTATGGAAGTTTTGATTTAAAGCTTTCGTGATTGCAGGGATTCATATTCTTGGTTCTTTCGGTAAAGTCACGTAGAAGGGAAATAATAAAATAAAAAAATATCAAACAATAAAATGTTCTTGCTGTGGATTTCACACCTGATGATGATTGCTTGTGTTGCAGTCGAAACGTCGTGAGAATTTTTTTTGTTTAATATTTTTATTATTTTATTATTTCCCTTCTACGTGACTTTACCGAAAGAACCAAGAATATAGCTATGGAAGTGTTGTTGGCCTGCGGTGTGGTGGTAATGCTGCTTTTGTCGTGGGAGGCAGCCAAGCGTGGGTGGAGGGTGGCAGATCTGCAAGGAAATTGAATGGGTCAAACGACCCAATACGGAGCCATCCTGAAAAAACGAGTCTTGAGACTAAATTTCGATTTAAAGCTTTCGTGACTGCAGAGATTCATCTTCTTGGTTATTTCGGTAAAGTCACGTAGAAGGGAAATAATAAAATAATAAAGATATGTTTTATTTAATAATAAAATAAAATAAACATGTTTTACTTTTATTATTTCTCTTCTACGTGACTTAACCGAAAGAACCAAGAAGATGAGTCTTGAGACTCTCCATGGATCTCACCGGTTTCAGGAAATGTTTTATTGCGATTATTAAACGCACCATAAACGAGTCTCTCACACGTATGCGTTGTGCAAGAACTGCTCTTGAATTGGAATGGTTAATTATAAATTCACTGGTAGAGCCATACCAATTTAGCAGCTGTTCCTCTGTTAAATATTACATGTGGAATTACTAACTGTGAAATTTCAGTTTGAATTTTACCATCGTATTATTTGGTTATCATGCTATTAATGTGTTTACATATGTTTTGCCGTTTGGCATGGTTGGCTACGCATGGTGTGAAAGAAGTTCAACATACATACGTTGTGCTTATAACTTGAGAACCAAAACTATGCGTCAAAAATCTGCAAAAAAAAACTGAAACTAAAATCCCTCTTCCCAAAATGCATTTTGTTTTATTTTGACGGGTTGACCTGACCTGGAGAGTGGTAATAGACACGTTCTCGCTTTGACAAGCTGCCAATTTTGAACTCGAGAACACATCCCGTATAAGCAGCATCCGCCACAATTCTAGGTGCCAATTTGACTACACAGCGAAGTGCTTCTTATTATCGGGAGAAGGCGGCACGTCTTCCGCAAGACCATCGCGAACGTGGTCCTTTAAAATGGGGAACCGTGTCTTCTAGAATATCATTAAGAATGGCCGGTGATGATGTTCGTTCTACTGAACTGTAATGTTTCGCTTCGGATAATCGTCTTCTGGAAGAATGATCTTCCCTAAGATGATTCTCTACAATGTAATAAAACACATCTCCCGGATTTGCAAGACACATACCACCAACTGTTGCTTTAACATACAGGGGGGGAAATTGTGCATTCTTATAATCTGGAGAATACAGCGGTTATGGTCGTACGAGGATGAGGCCTTTCGTACTTGGAAGCCTTTCCGTGCACACAGCCACGTTGGAAAGATGGCACCAAATGTTGTGCTGAAGATCGTTTGATTGTAATTAAACATAGGTCAAGGCGTGCGTGAGTGTGCGGCAATAACGGTGTTGTGTTCCATCTTTGAGGGGGTGTAACTATACCATTGGTTGGAGCATGCAGATGCACGGGCAAAACAATTTTCTGATATTTCTTATGTTCCTTGCAAGGGCAAATTATTTATTGACGTGGTGTGTATCAAATTCGCACTCGCAATTACCACAAGCATTTCACAAACGTCATTGACAACTGCTTGGGAAATCAATTGGCGCTGAAACATAAATGTACAAGTTTAACACGTAGGTTTTCGCGACCAATATCATCCATAATACAGGGTTTTTGGGTTAGATCGTGTAAATATATAAATCACTCAAGCATGGCTCCAAAGTGATGTCATCACATCTATCCCTCTATTTAAGGAACGAAACAGGAGGATTTCTCCACAAATCTGGCTATCGCCTGATGAAGCTGGTTGTAATTACTGGCAAAACGTCGTACTCAGATTGTAAATGTTGTGCCTTTGCTCTCCAACAAGCCGGTGTGCTGTATTTGTAATGAATTGGCACGTTCTGTTTACGTGACAAACCTTACTAATTGGCTGTGTCGGCTGGTGGTGGGTTTAACAACACATTTATATATTTACGTGATCGAACCTCAAAAAAACCTCTATTATGGATCAATGTACGAATGGCTTCGGAGCCATGGGGGAGTGGACCTTAGTGTGCCTTAAGTTACCGAGGATTTGGTGAATTTTATCTTAAATACAAACAGAAATCAATGCGTTACAGCTGCAAATGAAATGGCAATTTCAGTGGCGGTGCCAGGAATGGACCTTGCCTAAAAATTTCAGCAGTCACTTGAACTCAACCAACCTGCCACACCTGAACCATAAAATCTCCGTTGAATCCGTCTGTTTCCACGTGTGGATTTGACTTTCGGTTTTTTGTTGGCTGAAATTTCACACACATGTACCCAACGACGTTGATAACCGGGATCACGGTAGGAATTGTGTTGTCATTTTGTCTGTACCGAATTAATTGTACATATAATAGATGTTGTAACTGGCTTTTAAATTCACTGCAGTTTAGCATCACATCTCATCGCAGGGTTAGAATACATTTCGATCAGCGGGGGTGTTTTACAGTGATACATTTTCTCCACATGCCATGCCAGTGATGTTTGCGATTTAAAATAAGTATTTTCAACAAATCTCAATCAACTAATTTGGAGTAATTTGAATGTATATTTTTCTCAGATGGAAAATTGATTATTATTATTATTATTATTCATTAAGTGTATACAATTGTACAAGCATGTACTTGGTGGACTAGTTTTCTTACTTGCCCAATCATTAACATATTCTTTGAATTAGAAGTCTATTTCGTGGTGGGTTACAAATATCAGTTAATTGGTGAAGGAATATTATCGAAATATAACCACTGTTGTGGTTGGATACATTTTGCCCTGCTTTTCTGCACTAACTACATGAATTCTGTAAATACGTAATCAAAACCGGAGAAAATATAACATAACAAGCCTGATCAAAATGTGATCGTTTATTTATGATAATTGATTGGAGATCGAATATTACTGAATATATCCGATTAGCACGGTTGACTATGAAAAAAATTCTACATAATGCACATCTTGTCGTAGTATTTTATTTGGGGGGGGGGGGTTGAAACTTGGGGGATGTTTCCACGGTGTAACGGAGAGCAACGCTCGACTTGCACTCCATCAACATTCACTTTGACCACCTGACATGGCGGTTGAAACCACGGTGCAAGATTCTTAAATCCCCCCCTCGCCTTCTGTCCTCCCAACAGTGTCAAGGGTCTGATCAGTCGGTCACGTGTGGTGGGGGTAAAGCGCGGGTCCCCCCACCCGCCTCCCAAGTTGTCTGGCCAACATGGAAGCGTAGACCAAATGCCATCTTCAGCGGCTGTCTTTAGTTGAAGTCATTTCACTAGCAGTGGCATGAGCAAGCAATTGCAGGGCTGCCCCTTTGTAACTCAGTAGTATGCACTTTAACAAGTATTAACTTATACCATGCTAACAAGACACATCTATCGCTGCTCATCTGCGTATGTGAATATAATTATAAATGAAGACTCTCATGATTGTACGAGTAAGGCCATTGTATTCCAGTACCACAGATGTGTTTTTAACATAACAATGTACAGACGTCTTGTCAATCCACTGCTGATCAAGGCCTCCCCACGAAGCAAAAGGGGTGTTTTATCATACTGCAAGTTCGTCCGAGCAGAATGGTGACTGCAGGTTCAGGACTGCTTCGGGTATCCCTCGCCACTGATGTTAGCTGTAATTTAATAAAAAAAAATTGAATTCGCTGTTTGTGAACTCTTGCTGAGGCTAAATGTTGTCGTGCTAAACTCAGTCAAAATGCCATGCCTGTCAAAAATACCAACAATTTAGCCCCCGGGCCAAAGATTCCACGAATTGCCACAATTCCAGTTGCAATTTCAGCTCAACAACCAACTATTTTGCGTCTCATCTTAGCCGAATAATTTCTTCCCATTTGTACGTCTCGTTTGTGTCGTTGTGTTCGCTCCGTTAGATTGTCGCGCACGCTTTCATACATTTATCCCGAGGGTAATACAAATATTTTTCTCTTAGACATATAGAAAGATTCATCAATGTATTGTTACCATTACATGCCTGGTGCTCAGCGATCAATGTGAAATGTGCAAGTCTTTAGTGCAGTACCGCCACAGTCAGCAGGGGGGCGAGCTAGAGCCGTCGGACTGCCCAGCCACACCTGAGCAGGTGCGCCTGTGACAAACAAAGACAAAGATCCCCCCGTATGGGGCCGTCCCTAAATGACGTCACGCACCTAGGGGGGGGATGGGGGTCAGACATTTGTGACGATGTGTGACGATCGGGGAGGGGGGGGGG
>CM025655.2:8092693-8125544 GCA_014621495.2 Entosphenus tridentatus
GTGACTGCATGAATCCATACTCTTTGGTTCTTTCGGTAAAGTCACGTGATATCAGTAGTGCGGAATAATGACGTTCGTCGACCAGTTATAACTTAAATCATATTAATCATCGTCATCCATGGCCAGAAGACCCATAGGGGTCCACTGCAAATTGCGTCATTTGTTTACACTTTCCTCTGTCTTGTGCCAATATGCTCAAGGAGTGGCACCAATCATTGTAATGGTGTTCTTATAATGATGGCTTCTTTTGTATTTTATCTCGAAGGATTTGACTTTGAGCAGATGGTGTGGTGCACCCTTATTGTCGTACGAATCCGAAGAACCTTTGGGGGCTGCTCTGGGGACCATAACCTTCTGATTATTTTTGCTCGTGACGAGCGGCTACCAATCGCCTCACTCTTGTACATTTCATCTCAAGACTTCCGGTGGGAAATGATGGGCAAAAACTAAAACGAGGGTTCGAGTGCCTCCACGGTTGTGTCGGCATCGGTGCACAAAGTGGCACGGTGCCCGCGGAGAAAAAAAAACATAAAAGGCGGCGTAGAGACTGTGGAAAGAACATGGGGTTTCTGCTTCTAATTGCAGTCGTGTGGCGTACAGGAACCGGCTGATCATTAAACATTAAAGGATTTTTTTTTGTAATGGATATGCGAAATGTTCAGATGTATTGAGGCTCGTGTTTAGATTGCATAATTGAAATTGTGCTCTCTCTAATTCGGAAACAATACTCTGCAGTTTCTCTGTTTCTTCCAGGAAAGCCTCTCCCAGACTCCATCTGGAATCCTTTTCGAACCATTTTGCCAGTGCTTTTGTGTTTTCGGGAAGAAACCAGTGGCCTGACGAGAAACCAGACATGTAAGAGAATAGCACTTGAGGTCTTGTTGTACTGTCATACAAAACAACCTAGCCACCCATAAAAAATTTAAATGACGTTATTATTTAAATGTGCATATGGTGGCCGATTAGAATATAAAAAAGCATCAGCTCTTACATGTAATTAAACAGCTGTACTGTAAAGAATTTACATAAATTCATAATTTGATGCATTGTTCCACCCCCTAAACAATGCAACATTTGCGGTGCATTAATTCAAATAAAATATTTACATGAACCACACATAAAAGAATTCGAAGCGTCCGACGTCATTCCCAACAACACACGCTGCAACCAGAAAACCTACGCAGCACGTAATCACAAACAGAAGACACATTCACGTTTGCCGTAACCCTGCCACAACGAACAGAACGTTCATTTAGACAGGACGTGTGCGGCTGGATCCAGACTCGATTGGAATGTATCCAGTCTCCAAAAAATAAATCAACAAGTCATTGTTTTATATGCAAGCCTTGTTTACGTCTTCGTAGTTTCTGATGACTAAGCTTCGCACACGCCTGTCCTCTAGATGCACCTTTAAACCGGAGGGTTCTGGCTGCAGGTGATGATACTCTAATCCGTGTAGAGATAATACACCACGTACTCTTTTTTTTCCCCTGGCCAGACCCCGGTACAGATAAAGGTTAACGAACTCAGTGACCTGCCCACATTTGAATTCTACATGTCTTCAACACTCTAATAGTTTAAATAGTGTTTCAATTTTGTCGTAAACATCGTGCTTGCCATATCAAACGCTGTACGCGCGTTTGCGGCCGTCTGGAACGCTCCTTCCTGCCGATATTAGGAAACCACTGGAGCTGTGCACTTTGAAATCATCTAGGATGACAAACTAATATCTTTAGAACTGCTTGTTTGTGTTTAGTTTGTTGCCTTTTGCACGCACCTCCGATCAGCACGGTTGGCTACGCACGGTGCAAAGGAAGTTCAACATCCGCACGTATTTGATCAGCTACCTGTCTTAGCTGGCTTTCGGCTGGCTTGCGAGCACTCATGCGTGAAGTGTAACGCTATCTTGTTCAGGGTGGAGCTGTTAGTCCTGTGGCTCTGGAGCGTCCTCTGTGTGACTATGCTGTGTATCTCTGTCTGTGTGTCTCTGTGTTGTGTGTCTCTGTATGTCTATGTTGTGTGTCTCTCTCTGTGTGTCTCTGTGTTGTCTCTCTCTGTGTGTCTCTGTGTTGTGTGTCTCTCTCTGTGTGTCTTTGTGTGTGTGTCTCTCTCTCTGTGTCTCTCTCTGTGTGTCTCTCTGTGTGTCTATGTTGTGCTGTCTCTGTCTGTGTGTCTCTGTGTTGTCTCTCTGTGTGTGTCTATGTTGTGTGTGTCTCTCTGTGTGTCTATGTTGTGTCTCTCTGTGTGTCTCTGTGTTGTCTCTGTGTGTCTCTCTCTGTGTGTCTATGTTGTGGGTCTCTCTCTGTGTGTCTGTGTTGTGTGTCACTCTCTCTGTGTCTCTGTGTGTGTCTCTCTCTGCTTGTGTGTCTGTCTGTGTGTCTCCGTGTCTGTGTTTCGTCTCTCTCTCAAATTTAGTTCTACCTGATGGCGACTGCTTGTGTTGCAATCGAAACGTTTTCTTATTTTCTTTTTACGTGACTTTACTGAAAGAACCAAAGACTTGTTTCGCGTCGTCATCCGCATTGCATTGTGGCTCTTGAAATATTGATCTGGGGTTTGTCGTTGTTGCTGCTGTTGTTACCAAGCTCGAATAAAAAAATATATGATTTCGGATGCCGACCCTCGTCTAATAGTCCAAGGTCGAAGTGACAGTGTTTGTCCCTTAGCTGCGTGAATTGTGTGATTAGGTCTGCAGCCAATGACGTTGGGCAAGGTCGGTTATTTGTTTTTCTCTCTCCCGTCGACGGCAGGTGTGCCGTGGCAGAAAAATCGCAAACAAACAAGCCCCAAGCACACTGGGTCCTCTTTTTTTTTACAGCCAAGCCTCCTTGCCCATTTCATTCACTGCTCTCTACGTCAAACACACGCACGCGTTGCACAACAGTGGGCATTGTGTGCGTTTAAAAGTCGTCGCTGCTGGAATGGGAGAAACGTTGCCCCGAAGTGAAATTGAACCTTTTGGGGGTGCCCTTGAAAACAACCCTGTGTTCGACTTCGAAACAACGACGGTCTCTGTGTAGTGCAGGTATGCGAGTTATAATCAACACTAATCTTGTTGATTATTCAGCTGGCGACGGTGGTGTGGGGTAATAAACACCCGTAAAGCGTCGAAGGCCACACGTTCGACTGGTGGAGCTGATTTAGAAGACGGGTGATTTGAAACATTGCAAACACACGTCGTGATGAAAGTGCGCATTCTCGTAGACGTGAAGTAGTCTTCTAAACAATGCACGGTTGCTGAAGATTGAACCCAAGACGCAAATAAGCATTGCCTTGTGCGAGATGTAGCCTACGACGTTTTATCTGTCGGCATTTTATTTGCTTGAATTTTAACAAGGCACCTTGACATTTTCGCCATGGTGATGATGCAAGTATCAAAATGTATCATCATCAGCAGCCTTGATCTATCCACTTCTGGATGGAGGTCTTTTCATGTTGTTGCCAGTCCTAAAATCCCACAATCCATTTCGCTCTGGAGTACGAGCTGTTCCCTTCCGTCCATAATTGCAGTGGTCGTACTGTAGGGAATGTCCCCTCCCTTTGGTGGCATTCCCATCACCAGTCTCATCCATCGGCTGTCATTCTTTCTCGCCATGTTTCCTGGCCACACCTAATAATTACCTTTATGAAAAAGTTGAGTCACGTGTTCATCATTGTGTCTCTCCCTAGAAACACGCCTTTAAATGATTTAGTTTATTTGGCTGCTGTAAATTTACAGACAAGTTACGTCGTTGAGCTGTCATTTGTGGCCAGGTCGCTTCTGAAAAATAATCTAATATTTCAGTGGGCTTTACCCGCGAAGTAATAATAGTATCTTGAATTCGTATTTTTTGTGATTTGCTGACCTCTCCTATACTTTTCACTCCTGTCGTGTCTTTGTATTATTTGTTCTTGTGACATTCTGACCTGCCTCTACTGGGCTCCTGTGAAAAAGAGCTTCATAGTTCATAGGATTCCTCCAGCATAAATACATATTCTCATTTCTGATTCTGAACTTCTGGTATTAATTTCTCTATACTTTTTAGTTTTCCGATCTGCATATCAGGTACTACGACATGTTTACCAACTGTCGTCTTCACACATACACGCGAGTATATTGCATTTCATTATCAAAATGAATTTTCCACAAAGCACTCCATACTGCCCCAGCTCGCTGCTTGATTTCTTCATTCGATCCTGGTTCAATAATTGCTGAATATACTTAGTCGTGTTTTTCCACTAATATTCCTCCCTACAACTATTTGCCTTTGTTCAACGAACTTGTTGTACGTGACGACAATTCCGTTCATAGTTATCTACAGCACCACTGTTCAGCCGTTTGATAATCTCCAAAAGCGAGGTATATAATGGGGTTTTATCGTAATTTATCTTTTCTAGAATCTGCTTCATAGCGTGTATGGGGTCAATGGTTGAAGATGCTTGTGCTGCATAAAATCAGTTGGCATATATGGTTGGTTGGCCTCTAAATTGACCATTATTCATTTGGTTATGATCTCCGTGAACAGCTTATGTACGTGTGACAATAAGTGTTGCAAGAATACAGAAGCAATGTGTGTCTATGTTGTGTGTCCCTCTCTGTGTGTCTAAATACCTTTTGGCTTATGTCACAGGCTCACACTAACTCTCAGAATAAAGTCGTGATCTCACATGCAGAATTAATGCGGTGATTACTGTAATTGTCAAGCCGTAGATTAAGTGGTCAGGGTTTTAAGACTTTGTACTCATACATTATTAGGTAACATCGGTGGGTGTTTTTTAAAAATGTAGAATGCTGTGTTCTGTGCTCCGAAGGAGGCGGGATAATGAAAATCTCTTAAAAGGGTGACCTGGGAAAAGCCCAGTGACAGTACCACAAAAGGACATCGCCACATCTTACTCAGCAAAAAAAATTCGTGACTTGTATTTCAGTGACAAATGTATAAGAAATGACTTCACTTGTCCCAGTAAAAATAATTCTGCGTCTTTTCATTAACTTCTTCCAAAATGCATATTTTCAGCAACAAAGATTGTGCGATAAAAAATAATAATTTACGTTTCATTTTTCACTCACTCGTGTCAATTTTCCAAATGTTTAAATTGCACCCGGGAAGGTGGGTGGTAGGTGCGGTTGATGGTGTAGTGATTGATGCGCTGTGCTATGAACCCAGCAACCCGAATTTGATCCCCAGATACAGCTATCATCAATGGCGAGTGATATTTGAACAGGTCCTGGGCTCCCCCTCCTCCACCTTCACCAACCGTCAATCAATGACCAGCATAGCGAAGTATGGTCCAACAATCCATCACGCTCAAACCGGCATGGAAGACGGATGGATTGAGAAAGGCTGTGAATTATTAAATTCCACTCATTTGATCGAATTTTGAGCTGGGTGAATAACATTTTGTCTACACTTCCAGATTACCTTGTGTACATGTGAGACTCCAGTACATGCTATAACAATATTGTAAATATGCAAATTTTGGTTTAATCTATGAGTTTGAGCACGAAATATAGCAAAATATAATTTGCCTAGCTTCATAGTCATGCTGAATTTGTTGAAAAGACGACATGGCCATGTCTAACCCAGCCAGTAATAACCATAATTATATAAGTGATGGGACTGCTTCCACATCTTTGACAGATCTGTGAACTCCTCACACAATTACCTAATCTGGTTCAAATCCACATCATGTAAAAAAAACTACTTGAAAAAACCCCACATATTCTTTAATGTTATACTCCTTGCCTATGGCAGCATAGCATTATGTTTAAAAGCTGATAGCCATTTAGAGAGGGCTTCAGAAAAAGCTCGTGTAGTTTCACTATTTCTCCTCTGTTGAAGGAGCGCAGACTACGGCGGTTTACCACGTGATCCATAGTTTTGGTTACATGCCACAATTGCACTAGCGAATGGACATACTGTACCGCAAGTTAAAACTTAATACACATTACTTAAACTTTACAGGTGTCATTAACAACTGTAGAATGTACGTTATTCTGTAGATGCGTATGTCAGTGGCAATCGTCACAGTGGCCGGTGCAAAGGTTATTTTCTCTGACGCAGTTTCTGGAATGTCAATGCGACTAAGGGCCCAACGATTTACTCACCAATGACCGAGTTCCCGCACTCTCTTGACATGTGCGCGTCATATACCGACAATTGCCATTGCTGAAATGTGTGATTAATGTTACAGCTAAGAATATATAACTCAAATAACCAGCCCTGCGACAACTGATCTCACTCGTCCACACCTTTGCTGAAAATGTCATATGCAGTAATTGCCATTTCAATGATGTTGTATATGGATGAACAATGTCAACTGTTGTATCATAGTTTTGGTTCGAGGCTGTCTAATGTGGAAAGTTCAGATTCCTATGACAGGCATCAGTCTATCAATAGCCAGTGTAGCTTGTCATACAAGCACTGTTATGGAAAAAAAAGAATACTATTGACCATTTCTAGCAAAACATGCAAATAAATATGCTCCGATGTTTTGTCACAAGTACGTCTGGTTTATGCAAACGTGATGCCTCGGAAAAGTGATATATTTGGTGTTTGAACATCTTAACACCTCCTGTTTTTATTTCCAGAAAGGCTAAGTAAAGCATTTGATAATTATTTGTTTCATAATATTTATACTGCCAAAAGGTCCCATAGATATAAGCAATGTTTTGATTTAAAGCTTTCGTGACTGCAGGGATTCATATTCTTGGTTCTTTCGGTAAAGTTACGTAGAAGGGAAATAATAAAAATATAAAACAATACAAATTCTCACGACGTTTCGACTGCAACACAAGCAATCATCATCAGGTGTGAAATCCACAGCAAGAAAATTAGAAAAATGTGAAACATTTTCTTGCTGTGGATTTCAACGTTCATCCTACAAAGTCCCATCACAAGGGAGAAACACAAGCAAATAGACAACACATTAATGTTTGCCCGTATTAAAATGGCTGGACTACATGTGGACCTGTAAAATTCAATTCCCCTGCCAAAGAATTACGGGGTAAACCGAAATGGGTTGACGGCAATGACAATGGTTTGTGCTTTACTTCATCAACGCCAGTGACGACCAACGTTGAATTGCGTCGAACTTATACGCTTAGTTAAAGTATGTATATTACAAAAAAAACCCCGCAACTAATCGCATTCTATATCCAGTATAAAACAACACGAAACTTTATTAAGACCGTCAACAACAACAAAACTACGTGACGTCATCACGCGAGTTCCAGCAAACCGCTGACGTCACTTCACCAATAAACAGCGCGTGAGAAAAAAAACCACACCCCTCGACGGGGGGGGGGATGACGTTATCTTCAGATATTGTTTTAACAGTGACGTCATGTCACTTGTGGTGGTGGCGGCGTTATCGGGCGCTCCTCCACATCATCATCCTCCGGCTGCCGGCTGCCGCTCAGGCCTTGTAAGTAACTAACCGCACCGCCAAGGTCAAAACGCACGAACCCGTGCGATCTTTCGCGTCTCTTGCCTTATTTTTTTAAATCGCTTCAACTCGTCGTACAATCGCCGAAAGATGCACGCGTTGATTAGAATAAAAAAAAAACTTAATTAAATTCCCCGTCTCGCTTCCGCTTTGGGTGCGGCCCCCTCCGTTGTTGGCTGCTTCCGCCCGCCCACCCATTGTGCGGGGTGGGCGGCGGCGGGTTTTAGGAAAATCGGCAGGCAGCGGCCGCGGCCGCGGCCTTGCTTGAATTGTTGTATGTGGTTATTGTAAAGGAACGAATAAGTCGCTGGCGCGTCGTAAGTGATGTGGCGATAACAACAATAACGACGACAACGGTACCGCCGTATCTCGCCTAGGCCGTGTGAAGTTACTCGTCGTGTGTGTGCGTGTGTGACGGTGTCAATGTCTTGTGACTTCCAACTCCTTAAAACATTTGCCGGACCCTTAACATTGTTAATATTTATAGTCATGTTGATATTTAATTACGTCATTTTTATATTGCTTACATTACATTACACACCCATTGGGTATACAAACAAATATATAACGTTTTAGATAATTCAATGGGGGGGGGGGGGGTCACAAGACATCTGGACCACACTGCAACAAAGTGCTGGACATGGTGGGGGTGGGGCAGCCCTTACTGTGACGTCATCCGAGTGTCATTGTGGGATCGTGGTGGTGATGGTGATCACAGCTGATTGTCAGAACCGAATTCCACAAGTCCATTTGATCAAGGTCAAGATGATACATTCTTGTACCACGCTTACCACCACCCCTCACTCGCCTATCGGAACCGGCGGTGGTAAGTCTAGAGCTGACACTACTGCCCCGTACTCGGGGCAAGATAAGTGGGCTTTGGGTACTGTTCGTCCTTAACCCCAAACCGAAACCATAACCCCAACCTCTTGAAACCCTAACCCCTAAACCTGAATCCTTAAATCCCAAGACATGAACCCCAAATCTTCAATAATATCCGTGAAGGTACACCCTCAAACCAAACCTCAACTCAAACTCTAACCCCCAATTAAACTGCTTAACTGTACAGGAACTTCAGTAAATTCAATGTTTAATACATTTGTATTCATCTGTGGCACATTTCTGCCATAGATATGCCATCCAAGGCGCCATCATCAACTCAAACACCGGGAAGTGATTGAATGAAAATGTGGTCTATGATTGTATTAAAATAAACATCGCCAGGGACCGTAGTCGCAGTTCCACATTCCGTTGGCAGCGTTAAAACTTCTCTCTAACCAACCACGAGTGAACGTGCTTCTGCCGACCCTGGTACTAATTTTATCGACCCTGCAGGCAAATTGCCATATGGTGAACCTCGGAGCCAAAAGTCAATGTTAAGTTTCCCATAATCTCAAAATTAGCCTTGGGCTTTGCATACCCTCCATCGGCACTCCTGATTCAGTGGTGGAAATATGTCAGGTCGTGAAGTATAGCGTGACAACCACCACGACCCGCGCACATCATTGGGGAGAGCATCCATCGGTGACAGTGATTGACAAAATGTCGTAATATTATTATTGTTATGACACGTACAGTTCGTGCCGAACACATCTGTTATTGACCTCCCAATACAGTGGTGCAGCCTCACCATATGGTGGATATTGTTCTATCCCGAGATGATGGTGGTGATGATGCTTTCTATTACGGTGCTGATAGTGATGATTGATTGGGTATTCCACCCTTGGTGAGTTCTGTGCATTGCCTGTCACTGTTGGGACCCTGCTGTGTTGACAGCTGAGTTGTATCGTAATTGATATGGGAATTCGACACCAACAGACGCACCATTCATTCTTACCGTTAACATATCGAGGGGAATGATGTTTTCCTGGTGAAGAGGAATAGTTATTTCTTGTAACGGCAAATTGGTGTATAAAAGCAACTCCCTGTTACATAATGCGTGTGTTTACTGAAATGAATATCCTACATAGACGTGTTACACCACTTTGTGAAATACGTTAAGATATGTAGGTAATAAAAACGTAAGAATTGTTTAAATCCCTCTATCAGTCCACTGCTGGATGATGGCCTTCCCATGCCCTGTGGTTGTTGGAGATGTTTGATTTTACTTGGCCACGCTGATCAGCGTGGGTTCGCGAAGAAAACCCTGAACAGTTTGTCAACAAATTCACGAGAATGTGTGCGTTCTTATGTTCGCTGGAAGTTATCAAGTTTTTTGGACACTGGATCTCATACGAGCGCATAATGGCATCGAACTTGTGAAATAGGAAGTAAAAAGCGTGTTACTTCATCGCAGGCAACCACACCTCGGTAAATCCCCCACCGGGAAATTAGTGGGTACGGCTACGTGCATGAAACCATCGAGTTGGGAAAACTGACCCCGGCCCTAATCACCAGGTGGCCCAGACGTCGAAATGCACGGTAATTAATACGTATCGTCATATAGCCATAGCCGGGCCATGTACACGCATGTTTTTGTACGGTTTTTGGTGTATGGGATTGGCAGATTAAACACTATTGTGAGATAATTATCACGGTGCAATGTTTGCTGATATTTTTGTTTTTTTAAATATGTTCCAAAGAGAGCGAATTTGTTATTTTAAAGGTTCAGTTTTGAGATGGCACCACTACCTCTGTTATTCTAGACTGTATTTACCCAATACTATATTTACCACATTTTCCTTTGTGTATTGGCCTTGTAGATTTACGTGTTATTTGGTATGATTTATTATCTCATGTAGTGTTGCCAAATTCAGTACTAAGGAACAAAAATAAACAGTGCATTTGTATGCATATAACATACATCCGAATTATTTTGCATTGTTTTCTAAGACAATTGTTACAAATTAAACCAGCATTGTGGAAAATTCAATTGTGAGTTATACAAAGCATTTTATTTTCGCTGAATTACCAAACTCGGTGTTGCATTTTTTGTTGGTAATTTTGCAGCAATACATCGTACAATACTGTACGTTTTTTTTCGAATTTCCCGTTAGAGGGGTTATCGCTATGCCAGCACGTGGTTGCTGTTTTGTGGGCAGCAGCTGTAGGATGCTCGGCATTTTGTTGAACCCCCTTCTGTGACTGCAAACCCTCATTAGTGTTGCCAAGGGATACAATGGATTGTTGAGGACAGAATGTACTCCATATTTCCCCCAAGGGATTTCAGCATTTATATCACCATCTCCTACCACGGAGAACACACATGTTTATTAGCCTAGTAAATGCTGCTTTGTACCTATACGCCACTAAATATCTCTGTGTAGTAGAGGGCCATTGGATATGATTTTTGCGAACTGCAATGGCTTTGTTATGGCATTTAGTTATGCACCCATGTCAATAAGAGCTTCGCTATTGCAAAAACATAGCCCGCTGAAGCCTGTTTTTTGGCAAACGAACCAAATTATATTTTTCGATTAAAATGTTGTGGTCGTTAACAAAGGGAAGACGAATACTAATAGGGTTTTGTCATTAGGTTTCCGTTCATGTTAAACCCCAATCCACTAATCCCCTTTTTTCGGGTAAAAAACCTACTTTTAATGGCATGTTTGCAGTATAATCCTTAGCAACGGCTTCAAACAAGGGGTGATAGGAATGGCTTTGAATGTCAAAGGGAATTACCTTGTAAAAACAATCTTAATTTTGGCAAGCATAATACATTTGCAAGTGTGTTTATGCAAATACATTTTATGAAACATTTATGTAGGTGACAAAAAAGCATTGTCTTGACGTTTTATGTACATTGTAGATTTACACGTGTATTTACAACATCCCTGTTATGGAAGGCAATCTGTTATGGTAACGCGTGATCAAAATGAGTCATTATTTCAACACTTTTATTTCGAGGGGCTTTTTTTTGTGCACATTATTACACCCTTTGCAATGGGCCACAAATAAAAAGTCGCGTGCCCATGAGCTTGGCAATAACATAACAACAGAAATATTGCCAAAAACATGTATTTACCAGCGTGACATGAAATCGATGTTTCACGCATAGCGTCGGTTTTTTTTGTGGAGAGGGATCTCCTTGTGTTTTTTGGTAACTCGGGGTTGTTTTTCAGTTCTCCTTTAAGGGGTAAAGAAAACAAGTGAGGTCATCCAATAGGGGCTTTGTAGGGGGTGGGATGCTTGGGGTAAAGGTGTCACGTGGCCTTTGCCGCATTCTTTTTCTCTCTCGACGAGGCCTGCTCAAGTAGGGAATGTGCAAGTTCAGTGGCTTCGTGAATTGTCGACGTTCTCTCTGTCGTAGTGGACTTGAAAGGTTTTTTTTTTGCTTGATTCGGTATTAATCTATCATTTAATTACGTTGCCAAAAACAACAAGGCGATATGGTGTAATTTTTTTTTCTCTCGCAAAATCCTGGTGCTGGAATAAAAATGTGTAAATTTATTTATTAATGTGGGTTTATGTAATGGCACGTATGGGTTTTTGGTGTTTTTGTGAAAACTAAGCGTGCCGAAATAAACAACAGTCGTGTAAAACGGTGCAGAGGCGGGCGGGGGCGGGGTGTCTTGGTACCACCCCCTCACCCCCACATCTGTGCCAAATTCCTATTGGCTGCTCCCGCTGTTGCCAGGGCTCTCGTTCGAACGCGGAGCCGCCCACCTCGAACGCCGCCCAATAGGGAGGCGAGGGGGGAGTGTCGCGAGGCCGTGTTGGGCGTTTCCATTGGGCGACGGGCGGGGGCGGGGCAGGGTCTGTGACGTCACGCGGCTGATTGACGGGGGGCGAAGGCAGAGCTCCGCTTTATTTGACTGCGCTGTTGCCCAGCGCTTACATAACGCCACTGAAGCGAGCGGGCAAGGAGAAGATTTGCTCCTCCCGCCGTACGTTGTTGTTGTTCGGGGGTTCTCCCTAGGCCAGCCGCCCTCATCTCATGCCATTGCTTTGCTGTTGTGTTTGTTAGAGGTACAGGCTGTGCGTGAGCACGATGTCGATCGCTTTGGTGCGCACGTGGACAGCGTTTGATGAACGTTCTAGACGATGGAGGGGGACGTGCGTTGAATTTTTTGTGTTCGCTGCAGGGTTTTTTGTTGTTGTCGTGTCTGGATATCCTGTTACGAGGCGTACGTAACGCAGTAATTGTGTTACGCGAATTATGAGCACACTTTAACCATTAAGGAATCGCGTTGTATAAAAACATGTTTCCTACGTAAATTTGCCTTCGTGCTGGACATTTGGTTTCTGTCACCGATATAATATTAAATTTCGATTTAAAGCTTTCGTCACTGCAGGGATTCATATTCTTGGTTCTTTCGGTAAAGTCACGTAGGAGGGAAATAATACATTAATATAAATATAAAACAAATTATCACGACGTTTCGACTGCAACACAAGCAATCATCATCAGGTGTGACATCCACAGCAAGAAACATTGAAATTTTTTAAAATATTTTTTCACATTTTTCAAAATTTCTTGCTGTGGATTTCACACCTGATGATGATTGCTTGTGCCGCAGTCGAAACGTGTGAATTTTAATTGTTTTTTATTTATATTTTATTATTTCCCTTCTACGTGACTTTACCGAAAGAACCAAGAATACGAAATAATATTCTAAATTTTTTTACTCACACAATCATCAATTATTTTTTTGTAAACAATGCCACCCGCCCAATTTAACGATTAACATCACGCTGTTTGTTTCCGCTCAGGCCTCTCCAAACCCCAAGTGACGGACAGAGCCGAAGCCCTTCTCAGGATAACGATCCGCGCGTTTCGGGAGGACAGAATGAGCCCGATCCTATCCGAAATGGACAATTACAACATCAACAAGGGGGGGGTCCTGCTGGAGCCGTTCGTGCACCAAGTGGGGGGCCACACGTGCGTCCTCCGCTTCAACGACGCCACCATCTGCAAGCCGCTCATCAAGCGCGAGCATCAGGTGTACGAGAGCCTGCCGCTCGACATCGCGGGCTTCATGCCACAGTACAAAGGTGAGGTTGTCGATTTCCCATCCTGACTATTAACGCAGTTTCGTCGTCCGCAACGAATTGCTTGTCGACCCCCCCCTCCTCCATCACCCTCGCCGCCGCTCCGTACGGATTTCTTGATGTCTTCTTAGTCGTGGCTGCTGGTGATGATGATGCTGATGCTGCTGTTGTTTTGACGTCATGGGTTTTCCCAGTGACCTCGTACCTGCTGGTCATGTGCGCTAAGAAAACGCCACGACCACCTTTGCCGAACCGGTTTTACTTAAGTTATACTGGCGAGAGGCGTTCCTTGGTTGAGTATTTTTTGTTTATTTTAAATGTCTCTTAACATTCGTCATTCGAGCACTGGGCCCGCGCCCGAAAGCCCTCTGTATCTCTCTACTCACCCACCACACTCGCCCTGCTCGCAAAATTCCCGTAATATGCTTGAGTCTCCCGCGCGATGTGTCTTTCCCAGGCTTAGGTGACCCCCCCCCCCCCCCACGGCGGGGGGTAAGGCTTATAGGTGGCCGGGCCCCCCTCCCCGAGTGGCTTTTCTCGCTCGTTAGACGACACAACAGCGCCTGGGGGCGGTGGTGGCATGGCATGGCCACGCGTCTGCTCACGCTCGCGTCGCCCGCGGCAGCACGGTGCCCTGCCACTTTAGCTGGAGTCTTGCCATGGCTGATGCTGCTGCTGCTCCAGTAATATTCCATCGCGATCGCAAGCGACCATCGGTGGTACAGATAGAGCGCCGAGTCGATGGTACGAGAACGAAGGACTTTCTCACGACGGCGTTGATTTTCGTTTGCGGTCGACGCTTAATTATTTTTGTCATTTTTTTTTTCCCCCCCCCCCCCCAAAAAAAAACTTGTGATGTTATATGGATTGTAAATATGATGGTGACGATGTTGCTTGGAATATTTCTCGGTGGTTTTGTGAATAAATGCCGTGAAAAAACTCTTTGTGTTTGGACAAAAGAAAATAATTCAAAGTGACTGGGATATGAGGCTGATTGCTATCTTAATGTCCAG
Source organism: Entosphenus tridentatus (assembly GCA_014621495.2). Lineage (NCBI taxonomy): Eukaryota > Metazoa > Chordata > Hyperoartia > Petromyzontiformes > Petromyzontidae > Entosphenus > Entosphenus tridentatus. The sequence continues at coordinate 8,107,066 of CM025655.2, forward strand.
TTACTTGATTGTTTGCACATGCACATGCCACTGGCAGTTTATTTGTTTTGTGTTCACGTTTGTAATTGACAAATTGCTGTAAAAATGCACTTTATCTGGGTTTGAACTCTACAGTATTTTACGACTTGTTGCTATGTTGTAACATACTGTAACTTGCGATTTGTTTTTTGCAAACGATGCCTGTGTATGCTCTGCTGTGCAATTTGCTCATTTGCATCAACGGATTCTTTTGGTTGTGGCTAGCACTTTGCACTTGAAAACGGATTTTTTTTTTTCAAATGTGGTCAATAAAGCAATATGTTGATCAAACGTCTTTGTCGTTCTTTGAATGGCACATCAGTTCGTTAGACTAACGGAACACATTACATGAAAATATTGCCTATATTTTTTTGCAATGTGCAGATTTGCTGCCTGTGTTCCCATGTGTCACTCTTCAAATTAGGTTATAGCTTCATCGGGATGTGAGGGCGGATCAAAAAAACCCGCCCTTTACATTTGTTCTCCAAGATGTGACGTTAAAACGGTAAGAGAACAATTTTTGTTTTGTTTGCCGAGATCTCATTCGAGCTTCCGGCATTTTTCTCGCTCCACGGCAATGTGTCGCTAAATTTGTGCCCTCTTCAATTCCCCCCCGCCCCCCCCCCATAACCCGGGCGCTCGTGAACAGGCATCGTCTCGGTCAGTTTCGAGGAGGACGAGGAAGGAAAGACGAGCCTCATCGCCTACCCGCAGACGGAGGGAGAGGAGGCCGCGGGCGGTCGCTACGAGCGCAAGTACTCGCTCGAGTGCGGGCAGCCCAAGCGCAAGCAGCCGCGCTGGGACAACAACAATTGCAACGGTGGCGGCGCCGTGCCCTCGCCGTCTGGCAACTCCGAACAGCAGCCGCACACCGACGCCGGCAAGCAGAAGTCCTCCTCGGTGGAGAAAAGGAGGTACGTGTGGCGACGAAATCCTCTTGATCTTCGCTCAGGTTGTGGTAGCCGCTGGTGCACGCGTTAGTGGTGGGGGCAACCTGAACAAGAACTTTGGGACTAATGTGTTACACTGCAGTTTAATTATTGTAGTCACAAGGAATGTTTTGTGTAATGGCCAAGGTAATTACATGAAAGAGGAATTTCTGGAAATATTTTATTTTAATATCCGTTTAGTTAATTTTTAATTAAATCTGACCGTAATCCGACTTTTGCATCTGCAAGTGGTGGAAAATCCATTTTACACATTCATCAGGGGTACAGCTCCCTTTCTCTCGGGGTTTCAAACATCGTGTTCCAAGCCAGCCATTGAACAGACACACAGTGTGTTTTGCGTGGGTTAGTTTAAACTTAAGAATAGAGTATTGTTTGACATGGGCGTCGTGTGGTTTGGGCTAATGTGTAGGTTTTATTGCAATTCCCATGAAATAAAATTGCCACACTAGCATTTGCAAAAGTAGCTGTTTACCATGACTTTAATTTTAGAGAATACCTGAGTTCCAGATACACTTACAAAAAAGGTGTAGCAGTGGTATAGTGGCCAACTCACTGCAACGAAACGTATGATCCGAATAAAGTTTCAGGCCTTAGCCGACACCAATGGCAAATGGTATTTGAACTGATCATTGGGCTCCGTTTTACTAACCCACACTGGCTAGCCTGGTGAAGTATGGTCAAATAACCCCTTACGATTGACATGCGAGTGGGGGGCTTGATCCAACAGGAGATTGACAAAACGGCTGTAAATTATGTTTTTAAACTTGCAAACAATAGTTTAATACAGAATGTGGCCTATTTATAAAAAAATGTACCTGTTTTTTATGTTACTGTGGGCACGCAGGCAGGAGAAGTCTTGTGAGGTTGGTGTGAAGTCGGAGGTGGCGTACTACAAGCGGGACTCCAGCTCTGAGAACCTGCCAGCGGAGACGCGCGGGAACCCCTGGAGCATGGAGTGCCACCAGCAGCAGCTGCAGCGCATGAAGGACAATTCAAAGCACAAGAACCAATACAGTATCCTTCATAACACTAAACTATTTTTATTTTACCAGCTAAGGCCCCCACTGAGCTATTATATAGCGCTTTTTTCAAAAGCGGCCTTGTAGCCAAATACTCTAAACGTATGTTGAGTCTAAATGTGGAGGTCACGTGACTTCTCGCACGGGGAGAACATGCAAAGTCTAAATATACAGGCGTCGGGATCAAACCCACGACCTGTATACCAGGCAAGATCGTTAACGTCTCACAACCGTGGCTCCTCATAGGTCCCCAGAACCCTGCTGCTTCTCAAAGTCCAGCTCGGTGGTGCGGTGGATGAGCTCATGTGTAAAGGCATTCAACCTTTGTTGATTTGCATTAAAACAAGAATAGTTTTCTTTAAATTAAGCGTTTGACCTTAACCAGCACTCGAAGGATTCCTTCTGCTGGAGAACCTGGTGTCTGCGTACAAGTGGCCGTGCATCCTGGACCTCAAGATGGGCACGCGGCAGCACGGTGATGACGCCTCCGAGGAGAAGCAGGCGCGGCAGACGCACAAGTGTCAGCAGAGCACATCGGCCGTCCTGGGCGTGCGCGTGTGTGGCATGCAGGTCCGTTGCAAACCGCTCGCGCTCTCAGAATCGTTCACAGTCCTGTTCAGCCTTATATCAATAAATATTGCCGGATGAAAAGCTCCCAGTGCCCTGTTGGTCGTGGGGGTTTGTTTGACCATATTTCACCATGGTGATCGTTGCAGGATGGTGAAAGGGCACGGTAGGGGTAACAAAGCCTGGGTCAGATATCGCTTGCCGTGGATGCGAGCTGTGACTGGGTTCCTAGCGGCACAGTATGCTAACCACTACACATCTGTTTCCCCTTGAAATTGTACTTGCCTCTAAAAGCATTCTCTGAAAAAGTTGTATTTGTTCAATTGGACTTGGGTCAGAAATGGCTCGGGTTGGCTAGCCACTCAAAATGGCACGTAGGCACGTGAAATCTTGCAAGGGACGATTTTACAAGGGTGGGGTGATGACGTCTCCGAAGGTTCTCACGAGCCTCATTCTCAAATCTGCGGTTTTGTGAGCCAGTCATATGATCTTTCACGGATTAACTGAACTTTGGTTACGGGTGCGTTTGTGGTTTATTGGTGTGGTCGTAAAGCGTAGCCGAGAGTTTTTTTATTGGTGAACGTTTACTGGAACGAACCCGTGCAAAGGTCATTGTTTGAATACAGTCTGTATCTGTGATAACAGTAGCAATCGCTGTTCTTTTCTGATATATTGTCAGATTTATTACTTCACAATGGTAGTTCTGTAGTTTTCACCATAATCGTAGATAAGCACGTACGGTTGTTTTGGCTGGATCTGACACCTCCGTGGATAAATGCGTTTCCTTTGCACAACAGGTGTACAGGGTAGACGCTGCTCAACACATGTTCATGAACAAGTACATCGGGCGCAAGCTGTCGGTGAACGGCTTCAAGGAGACGCTGACCCAGTTCTTCCACAACGGACAGCGCCTGAGGAAGGACCTCCTGGAGCCTGTGCTGCGTAAGCTCTCGGAGCTCAGGGTGGCGCTGGAGCGCCAGGACTCGTACCGCTTCTACTCCAGCTCCCTGCTCATCATCTACGAGGGCCAGGAGTGCTGGACGTCGAACTCTGAGGCCAACGATAGCGCAGGGGAGGAACCCGGTTGCGACGGCGCCGGCGTGGACGAGGCGGTGAAGGTGGACGTGCGCATGATCGACTTCGCGCACACGACGTGCCAGCAGTTCACCGACGACTCCGTGGCCTACGAGGGGCCGGACTCCGATTACATCTTCGGGCTGCGCAACCTCATCCACATCCTCAAACAAATCAAGCACGAGCACGAGAACGTGGGCCCCAGCAGCTCAGTGCACGAGGAGGAGAGTGGCGATTGAAGAAGGCGCTCCTCGCCACCGTCCGTGGTTTTTGAAGTGTGAATTGTTGATCCTGACGCACAGGAGAGGAAGAAAAAAAAGCGTTGGCGCAGACGGCGCCGTTAACTCTGGTGTTGAGTCGCTCCACCAGCAAAGTAGCGGGGAGTTCTTTAAAACCTTGTTGGATGTCGGACCCTTTGCTTTCCGGATAGACTCGTACAATTTTCAGAGCTGTCACCAGCGGTATATTTATTCGGACAACGTAAAGGAGTAAAAGCAAAAAAACAACAACTTTGGGATAGCATGCGAAGAAGATGTGCAGATGACGTTTGAGAACACTTAGTAAATGGCTCTTATAAACTGTTGACATTGTTGGTTCTTAATTTCAGAATTGTTTCAGAAAGGCATGGACTCGGATGAATGCATTTTATACGTGTTATCAGAAGCAACACTTGACATGAAGGTTGACTGCAGGCTGCAAGATGCATACTGTTCCTGCTGGTTCATTTCTGATGAACAAGTTGATGAAACGGTCACAAATTGGATTATTTTTTCGCATTTCACAATGAAAACTTGAGCTTTAAAGGGTTACATTTTTATCCTGGGAGGTTGAACTCTGCGAGATTACAATGGCATTCTGAGAATGTATATTGCAGTTTATTCTTCCTTTATATCTCTCAGCCTGAGAGGCATGTTCGTCTTATATAGAGTGTTACTTAAATTAAGGAGGCTTTTCCGGTCTCGGAAGTGAGGACACTAAAAAGAGGGACCAAAAGTTAAATGTTATTCAAACTAAGCGATGTTGTGTTTACAATGATGTTTTCGATGGAGCGGGCAGTCTCCAGCATTTTTTTTGTCGTTGCATCGCAAATGTTTGCACTTCCCTGTTTTCTCGCACACCCATTGTAAACGTGGAATATAAGCCGATATATATTCCATTTGCATATTTATTTATATCGTGTAGAAAGGTGTTTATTGAGGAGGGGGGGGGGTAAGACACAGGTGTCTGACCCGTGAAAATTTGGAGTGATCGTATATATTGAAGTTCTCTATATAATAAAGAAAACCGCAGTACGTGTTGTTGCGCGTGTCTTTTCAGCAACCCGTCGCATGTAGTAATCCGTTTTCTGTGGTTTTATTAGAATTGGCTTGAAAAAAGGTGCGGCAAATTCGTCATTGAACGAAATGAGATTAAGGCAATATTAACAATTATTCATCTCCATGGAGCAGAGCCGCGGCCGATAAAGAGCTATGTCACAAAGGCAAACTTGATTTTTTTGGTATTTTCAAGTCGATACAAATCTAATTTTGCTTGTGGACATTTATGCATCTGTTGTACTACTGTTTATTGTACAAAGGGCCTCAGTGATTTGGAATTGCCTTTTACGTAACCAGGCGAGGCCCATTAATAATCCTTGCAACCAAGACCTTGAACACGACATCAGGACAGTAATGATCTTTTACAATTCCTCATTTGTTTTCCACAAAGATGCAGCATCGTGCCATTTCCCCTTCACAGTAGATGGATGTTCAAGAACCATGAAATGCCAAGGTTACTTTGATATGGGGGCATGCCCTCGTCGCCTTTGACATCTATATAGTGCAGGGACTTCTGGGAGGGTGGCCACACTTGCTTGTCGCAGGGTTTTCTGGGAAGTGTCGTTGAGTCATGGCTGCGTGTCGCACAGGTTTATGGGAAGCCTGCAATGGTGTTGGGGCTCAGGAGAATTTTGTACCATTCCTACCTGGATTGGGGAGACACCCATTGTCAAGTGGTTGATTTCTTGTTCGGGATAAAAAAAAGTAACTCCTGGGTAGCTATTTTCAATGTTTACCAAAGGAAGATCGCATTAAGGATGTTGCTGCTAGTAGCAACATCACAACCTGGAGAAAATAAAAGGAGAGAAGAATGGGCCAATACATTTCACCTGGTTAAAGCCGAAGCGTGCAAGCTGCTTCGTGGTGGTGGTGGTGTTCAGAATCTCTCCGTGGCTCGGTCACGTGGGCCGAACTAAGACCAGCTGTGGAAATGAGTATCATCGACTCCGAGATGAATTTTCTGTCCATCTTCCGAGATATATATGCCAATATATATGATATAGTGTATACAGCACGTCTTTTATATATTGAACGAGTAACACATGCATGACTTGTTGAAATAATAACCAAAAGGCCATTACATCAATTACTGATCATGCACACCACCATATGCATGGAGGATGGTTTGTGTTCATAATATAGCTCCATCTCAACGCATTCAAAATGATGGTGTATCATAGAAGCTTGAAAGAGACGGGTATGTTTAGGTTATTTTTAAAGGAAGAGACCGGATCCATTCCCATGAGTTTTACCCATTGCACTCTCGACCACTTCTCACATCATCATGAACCATGATTAATCCACTGCTCGATGAAGACCTCGAGCTGTTGGCATCTCTCACGACCTGTGCTGCAACAATCTCCTAGCACCTGCACAGGAGTTGATTTCATCACTTCATCTGGTGTCGGAAGTCTTCCGTTCCATTGCTGCCCGTTCTCACAGCGTGAAAGTTAAATGTTCCAGCGATGATTTTAACCACTCCTATTATAGGCGTAAATAGAGAAGTGTATGTTTTAAAAAAGGTCTTTCGAATGTTAAGTTTGTAATTGATCGAATCTTACTGAGTCATACACGAGTCCAAAGGCTGCATAAGGTCGCCGGTAAACATCCAGTCACTCGTTAACGCATGCTGAGAACTATTTTCCAGAGGTGGCTGTGGGGAACTAAATTCATTTCAGAGAGGGCCTCTCCATCTGCCTGGTCCTTACCGGGTGCCTACAACAATTTGCAACATCGAATGAATGTCGTGCGCAGCGTGGCGGCCCTGGTAAACACATTCCTGGGGTATCGCTGGCACAAAACACGTGCCGTGTCTTCGCTGCCACGCGCAGAGTGACCGATGACACTGGATCTGGGAATTGAGGCGCAGATGCAGTTCTGACAGTGCTATTAACCGCTTTAAATGTAACCCGCTTTAAGGCCCTTGCTGTGGGATGCCTCGATTGGTGGCTCATAACGGTCAGGTTTCACCAACTCAAATCTCTCTGACGAGGCATGTGAATAACTCACCCCAAAGCGATTGGATGGGTTGTGATTTTTTTGCATATCTTCAACATCTCGCTTGCATTTACGACTACAATGAGCCAAGAATGTCTGTGTGTCCCGCGCGTGACGTCACTTCACGTCGACCAGCCCCCTCATTAATGCTCATGAACAGGTGACGTCCTCGGCATGGATCATGAGCGGGTGACGTCACTCCACATCGAACAGCCCCCCTCAATAATCATGAGCAGGTGACGTCTTCCAAATGGACACCCCCCTCCCCCCCCGCACAATAATTAGCGGGTGACGTCACTCCACATGGGGGGCGAGGCGCCTCCTCCCCCCTCCTCCGCGTCAACTCACAACCCTCACTACAAAGGCAGAACCCTCACGTCACGCGGTCTCCGTAACGCTGTTGAGACATCAAAGTAAAAAGGACGTCACGATGAACAAGGGATTATAACCTTAGAATGAAATAAGTCTGTGTCACCGTGGCCTTACAAATTGCACACGAATGGATGCAATGACTATCACGTCGCGGTCTGATTTTCGCTTGCAACTTTCAGATTTACTGCAATACAGCCACTGTTTCTCCACAAATCTGGCTGTCGCCTGATGAAGCTAGTTGTAATTACTGGTGAAACGTCGTACTCAGATTGTAAATGTTGTGGCTTGGCTCTCCAACACACCGGTGTGCTGTACTAGTGACAAATTGTCCCTGTTCTGTTTACGTGACAACCCTTACTAGTTGGCTGTGTCGGGTGGTGGCGGGTTTTGACGACACATTTATATATTTACGCGATCTAACCCAAAAAATCTCTCTTATGGATGATATTGGTCTCGAAAGCCTATTGAGTGTTAAACATCCTCAATGCAATTATAAACTTAATAATAAATGATTGAATGGCCACAAAATATCTGCAAAACGTCACAGCAACAAACGCGGCGCCCACCATTGAGTGTGTATACTGCGGGTGTTGTTCCACTCCGGAAAATGTTCACGGTTCTTTACGGGAGCGTCCAGATGTGGAACCGCGCCTTGAAGTTTCCAGATCGCATCGACTGACGCCGCGCGTGGACAAGGCGCGTCGTAATTCTAGAAGCCTGTTCTAAATCAATCGATCTATTTTTACCTCGGGAAAGGTGACCGTGATGATGTTCCTACAATCTGTTCGACTTTTTGCACCGAAATATCACACAGAGGTGGGGGGGGGGGGCTTTGGCGTAACGCTCGTGAGAACGTAACGAACGTCCGTTAACCCTACTTAGCTTGACGATCTTCGGGTCCACAAAATCGTCACGGTTTGTGGCAAGGCCATAATTATAATATATATTTGGGGGGGGAGGGGGATACATCCCCTATGTAAATGCACCCCCCCCCCAATATATTGCTATAAAAATTGCTATGCTATGTAATAAAAACAACAATTTGCTAAACCTTGGCCACAATATCTGGATTTGTCTTCATATAAATGAATGCATAGCTTTATGTTTATATGATTGTGGTTATGGTTGTACTTTATTAATCCCTAATCTCTGCCATTACATATAGTGAAATAAGAAATGGTAAAAAAAGAAAAAAACAGAGCAATGTAATACAATACACTATTAGACATTGTAAAAAAAAAAGTACATCCCATGTGTTAGTGCTTTTTTTAAAATATATTTTAGGCAGGAAATTAGTTTTCAAATGTAGATATTCTTCTGAGTTGGGACCCCCAGACACCCTGGAAGATTTGGTTCCCCCCAATGTTGACTCCATGGCTAGGGCCTTGGTTTGTGGTCCCCTCAAGCAAGTAAAAACCCGAAGAGACGCAGTCTTATTTGTACATGCTTGAAAAATGGAACAATCTCTCAGGCACACACCGAAATGCACGGCCGGTCTCAACTTATCAAAATCTTTAAACGCTTCACAAATGTTACAGCCAGGGAACATTTCATATATATATGAACCATTGTGGATTCAACCACATTTAATATGTATATTTTTTTTTGGGGGGGCAGGGGGGGGTTAGGCCCTACGTAATGATCCGGCCAGATATTGTATTGTGAAGAACCTGCCCCCAGCCACGGATCTAACGCAGCCAAACAAATGTAACTGTTACACGTAACTTGCAGCGTAAGAGGCGTTTTAACAAGCCAAACTTTGCTCCTTTCAGCTCGCTCGGCGGCAAAGTTGAAGAACAAATTGTCGCAACAAGATGCAGCAACACTGTTTGACGCGACGACGTAGCGTTGGAATTCACGTCAACACATTCCTCGGTCAGGGAAAAAAATTCCAGGCCTCAAATTGAGAATCCAAGACGTGAGATTAACCATTCCAGTAAGGTCCACGTGATTTGTCGGACTCTCCGTGCCTACTGGGATGTCACCTGACCAGGCTTCCGTTGTGCAGCGTGACTTGCAGTGCGACGTTTGTGCAGCCTCCCCGTGCAACTCAACATTGTAAAATTGTACCGTATAACTTCTCGTAGATTTTAGAATGTTTGTACGTGCGTCACTCAGTCCGTGGTTGCTGTGTACTCAGCGCTACGCTGCGCCACAAACTCGGCGACCCGAGTTCGATTCAGCGCTCACGGCCACACACTCGTGTCGATTATCTGAACCGGTCATGTGCGTCCCCTAGGTCGACTCAGCCTCGAATGAGTATCCGATGCGGTGTGTAAACATCGCTACTTGGGAACAAAGGTTGCCGAGCGTGGTGCCGGCCACCCACCCCTTCGTGTGCCGTGCCGGCCTTCATAGGTGCTCGCTAACAGCACTTGCCCCCACAGTCTGTTAAGGCTATACGGGGGATGTTTGTCTTGGTCATGCTATGTACTGTATGTGTCACTTGACACCCTTTCTAACGCGATGTTCTGTCTCAAAAGACTATGCAGGCGAATTATTTAATTAGTAATACATTCATAAACACAGGTATTTATCGATCCACCTAATCAGCCATTAAATATTGCACCCCACCAGCAAAGTTTATTCTATTTTATTCCTGCAATATGTTCAGGAGCTAAATGCCAATGTCGAGGTCTGCAAGCGACGACAAGAGAGGGCTTCAGGCGAGAGTTCGTGTGGCTTTGCTCTTACTCCAATGAAACGCATGAATTGTCACGATTCGGGAATCAAGATTTTTATTCAAGAGTATGTAACTTTTGGTTGCTGACTAATTTTCACAATTGGGTTTTGCTCCGTTTACCGAAATGCAACATGCGTATACCGTACCATGCACGTGCATCATCATCATCATCACTTCTTACTTGCACGATTCCAAGCGTATGCAACCCAATTCCGTGCATCTGAATGGACGCACCAAGAGCCCTGCAGCGAAGGCTGCAACTTTGTTCACCGACCTTGCAAGCGGTTCCGTCTCATAAGAATGCCCCCTCTGGCATTTGTTTTAATCCCCGAAACACGAAGATCACATTTTGACCGGCACGTTGTAATATTACCACCAGGGCAGAGGCTGCTTGGGAGTCAATGGTAATAAAGTACCCCGAGGGCTCAATGTGTTTTTCAGCACCTCCTCCCCATCCCCCCCACCTTCCCTCCCCCCCCCCCCCCGCCCCCCCCCCCCCTCCTCCTCCCACCCCCACCCCGGGCGTGCCCCATCCCATCTCATATCCCCCCCCCACACACCAATGGTATGGCACAAGCCTATCGGTTCTTGTAACCGGTTGTACCATGTTGACGCTTGGCTTGATAAGCAGCACTGGAGCCTAAAATGAGAATTATCCAGTAAAAAAAGTAGTTTTTAAAAAAAATATATTGGACCACAAAGCTCATGATTTCAAATTACTCCTCAGTCTTTGAAATTGGTGGAGCAGTCTGAGAGTAGTTCTCCAGACAAACATACCCACTATTCCTACAGACTGAACAAGCATGCAGATTATAGCCGCTTGTAAAATAAAGTCAATGTACATAGAAGCAGATCTCCGCTTTGTGCCTCCACAAAAAATAAAAAAAAAATAAACAAAAAAAATAAACAAGCTATTTTAGTCCATGACGCTTACTGGCTTCCGGACGAACATGATCAAATTGCACTTTCTAAATTAATCAAAGCGAATTCTGGACCCGATTGAACCTTCTGGGTCGCATCAGCAGTCAGGCCTGGTAACAAAAATTGCTGCTGCTTGGTTATCAAATGTCATTGGCAAGAGCACTCCATCTCAACTCTTCTCTCTCTCTCTGGGACCCTGATTAACGCAGTAGCAACACCACCTTCTATGGGGGATGTGTGGGTTAAGGATTGTGGGTCTGACGTTGGCATGCCACCGCCTAAGGTTTATTTATTTAAAATTCCCAGCTAAGGCCCACTGAGCTAAATAGCTATTTATAATTATAGCTCAAAGAAGTGGCTGTTCATGTGGAAATGTATAGCGGCCAAATATTCTAAACAGCATGCTTCTAAATGTGGAGGGGAAAAGCCGGAGGACCCGGAGCAAAATCCACGTAACTACTGGGAGAGAGAAAGAGAGACAATGCAAACTCCAAATATATATGCGTCGGGGCTCGGGATCGAACCAACGATCTCCTGCATACAAGGCGAGACAGTTAACATCTCCTAGCCGCCGCCTGAGACTGCCCTCGTCGGCAGAAAAAGAATGGGCAACAACCCCACATTTCGCTCTGCGAAAATGGGCGGATATTTCTGGAGGAAGCCGGGCCCGCCTGATCTCGCCCTGATAAAGAAAACATTGCCTCTGCGCGATAGTCTCCAAAAATAGATGCATTCTTTGCGGGGATATGCGGTAGTGGTGGTGGGGTCGGGGGGCGGCGGTGCATGGAGAAAATGAGGCTTCGAAAGGCGTTCACCATGTATTAACAACAAACCGCAGCCCCGTACAGCCAGCGGTCACGGAACATAATGTCCTAGTCAGTGTTTACATTTGGGGAATTGTTTATTTTGGCTCCCGCAGCATTACGCTGGAATTGTGCCAGCTGTAGGAAACCGTGGACTTGCAAACAAACAAAAAACTGCAAATGTAGACTCGCAAAAAACATGTGGAAAGTAAATCGGTAACGCGCTTCGAAGTCGACTTGAGTTTAGTTTGCTTCGGCTCGTGCCCCTGGGCATTATTCCAAATTTCCCATCGCCTTCATCATCATCATCACGATCGATGAATGCCTTTGCTAAGCTGTGGCTGTCTCTCACGATCACGTGAGATATGCACACAAGCTGATCTCACCAAGTGCTTCACCTGCGGCGTGGCTTTGTGTGTACACACTCAGAAGGGGCACGACAGAGTCAATGTTAACAACTGCCACTGGCCTTAAATATTGAATCAACTCTTTTAGAGTTTATTATAACATATTAGTTGGGGGGGGGGGGACTGAGCCTTAAGTTGGGGGGGTGGGTCAGTCCTCTCCAGCCCCCCTGAAGTTAATGTTCAGACTGATTTGTATCCCAGAATGCACTGCACCTAAATATAATCGTGTTTAAGTTGGCCGATTATGAATATTTCACAGTTTGGATCCACGTGCATTTTGATTTAGTATCGATTTTGCCGTTGTTATGGAAAGGAATGTTAAGTTACCTCAGAGCCTAAATTGTAAAATCGTCGGACTAAATTTGTTTACAATTGCCGTCAGGTCACCGTATATTTGCTTGTCGTGATACATGAACAATGAAAAATGATGAGTGGATGAACAAAGAGACATAAAGAGGGGCATGTGGAACGCATGCAATTCAGAGATAACCGTATTTATTGTTCAGGGAAGCGAGTGGGCTTGGGCACGGTGTACGTTGGTTGAAGGGAATTCTGGCTGACGGATTAAGCCTGGTCACACAACGGTCAGGCCAATAGTTAGAACTTTACTGAGAGGACCGCATCGGAGATGGAGCGATGAAATCAAATCGCGTGCGGGATTGATACGGATGTTCGCATCGCAGAGCGTGTGATGGGATGGCGATGGTAATGGCGGAGGGCCTTTAACACATTCATGCGGAGGGAGCTGGTAGGAACGTTGGGTTGCTCGGTCAATGGCCAGGGTCAACGGCCAGGGCGTGGTGTATTCCGCAAATATGCCCGACTGTGAGGGCGGGCACAAGGCGGCGTGAGTAGGTTAAACGTTGAGTTTTATAAGGGCACCACGGGGTGACCAGCCCCTCCCCACTCAGCCCCACCTCCCCACCCAGCCCAACCTTCCCCACGCTCCCCTCCCCACCCAGCCCCTCAGCCCCTCCCTCCCCACCCAGCCCCTCCCTGCACGACGGACGGGCACAATAATCCCCTGTGGGCTGGTGTAACTAGGAGGTTCCTACCAGTATTAAGCAGCGGATAGATCATGGCTGCTGGTGATGAAAAATAAATTAAAATTTAAGTTGTCTTTTTTGTCATGTTTATGCATGGGGTGGGGGGGGCATTGCATCAACATAGCGGAGAAGCAATTGTTTAACTTGTGTCTTTTAGGAACGTTTAAACATGCCTCGTGTGAGCGGACCAGTGTGTCGCGGTAATCGATCAGCCATGAACTCGAAATTGTGCTGAAGATGTTGGAAGTAATGAACGAATGAGATGATTAACCTGTCTGGGTAAATCATTCCGTATTTGCTGGCTGTTTATTCACCATAAAATAGAACACCGAGAGAGCTCGCGTCGTTGGCGATAATTATAATCACAACTCGCAAAAGAAAACCCACGGAACCACGTTTTTACTTGCTCACGCAGTCCTGTATTTATTTACTTTGTCATTTCTCGAACACTTTATTTTAAAATACAGTCCGTTGCTTTTGATTTCAGATAACACACATTCATTTCTGGCCAACCAAATGCATCGCACACTGCCATTCACATGATGTTACTATTAATACTAGGAAGCTTAATACGGTTTAATGATGATCATAATAACATCCTTTATATCACCCAAAAGGCCTCATTGAGTCTCGTTACCTTTTTAGGAGGCATCCCGGATTGGAATATTTGACCAAATCCATTTAATGGGTGTTTGGCTTCGTATGGTGGAAAACTGGAGAAGGCGGAGAAAAAAAACCACGCATACAAGAGGGAAGTTGATAACACTCTGTCCATTCAGATTCAATCATAATTTGATGTCGTTGCCATCTTCTGACTACCTCGCAGTCCCTGCTTTTAGATATTGTATATGAAAAACAAGAGTTGGTTTTACCCTTTCTGGCAATACAACAGGTAGTAAAGGAATCAAGTACTTGTGAACATACAAACAAACATGTTCTGATAATATACCAGAGACAGCCTTCTTCTCGAAAGGGTAAAACCTATTCTTATTTTTCATACTTTGATATTGGCAAAAAGGTCCCATTCGGTACTGAATATGTATATATATAAAAATAGATTATTGTTTTCATAATAAACGGTCACTTATTGCAAAAAACTTAGACGTGGCCAGGTAAAGTAACACAAACGGAAGAAACGTCAGCACCATTAAAACAAATAAACCCATTGCCTTGTAACTGAGAGCTAAATACACGTGCTGGGTGTAGGGCCAATAATGAGATACATTGCCATGAACGATTAACATATTACAGCTTTAAAAAACACTGAAGCTATAGAGCACAACCGCGAAATGCAATGAAGGAGTGTTTGACATTGAATCTGGTGAAGCATGTTATGAAAATGTCGGCTTCCTCTGATTTCGTCCCGTCTCGGTGAGTAACCAGACTTGGCAGTTAGATTCCAAAGAGTGCGTGGCCAAGTGGGTCAGGGATGTGCATGACCAGGAGGTCAGGGGGACACCAAACACGCAAGGTTACCCATTAATGTAGGTGACTGAGTTCATCGTAGTAATAGGGTTTTACCATTTCAACTGGTACAAAAACTGATACCTTTATACAATTCTAGATTTGAAGCTTGTTTGCCATAACCACAACACAAGCAGTCAACACCAATGGAGACTAGGCTCTAAGAAAAGCTGTCTTGGGTGTGGACCAATCAGCTTCAAGGACAGTGCATATCATCATTATCAGAGTTGTTTCTTTTTGTTTGCATTTTGACTGCTTGTGTTGTGGTTATTGCAAACATTATGCCTTGTATAAAGGTGTCAGTTTTTGTACCAGTTGAAAGGGTAAAAACCTATTACTATATTTTGCCACTGGTAAAGGGGATGTCTCATAGTGAGTTCATCGTGTTCTAGGTCCCAGCTCTCGGCGGCATTCACTCCCGCAGAGAGCGCGGGGCAAGACTCTTGCGTGCCCTGCTGTCAGGGCACTAACATAACCCTTCCTTAAATCCAATGCCCCCTCGGCTTCTGGCTCACTGAACCGGCCAGGTGGCTCAGTGGCCGAGCGAGCAGCGAGAAATGGGAAGGTTTGCGAATTCAAATCCTCATTGGTGGTTGACTCAGCTCATCGTCCGTCTGGGGCTGGTAAATGAGCACCACTTTGTGATTGTCCTATATGTAGATTCGACGACCCGGAATTTCCACCACTGGCTCAGTGGACAGGAGATGAGCACCGTCTCAATGGTCACTTGAGTAAGCAATCACTTTGACTGATGGCTCTGTATAAAATAAACATGCTCGCTGCGTTTGTACGACATCCTATGTTAAGTCCTGAGATGCGGTTCCATTTAGACGCGATATAATTTTAACTTGCGTTGCAAAACAGCGGGTTATTCTATTATGATGGGTTTGTATCATCGTTTAGACATTTGATAATAGAGCACGCATTGTAGGTTTGGGATGCGAGGTGGCCAGGGGATAGAAACACAGCAATGGAGTTAATCTATTTGTGCAGTAATTTTGAGTGTTATCCTATGGTATGTGTGTGTGTTTCTACAGGTGGAGAGCGGTAGTGTAGCGGTTAACGTGCTGCACTTTCAACCTGGCGAACCGAGTTTGATTCCAGCTCACGGCCAAAACCAGTTACCATTATCTGAACTGGTCCTGGGCCTCCCCTAGGCTGACTCAGCCTCAAATGAGTACCTTGTGCGGTGTGGTAACATCGCCACTGGGGAGACAAAGGCGGTCGGGCGTGTTGCTGGCCACCCAACCACCTCGTGTACCGTGCCGGCCTTAATAGGTGCTCGCTAACAGCACTTGCCCCAACAGTCTGTTCAGGCTATACCGGGCATCTTTGTCTTTATTTCTCCAGGGTTCTCCTCTAGCTTTTTCCCAAATACCACAATGCAGGACCCTCCTGAAAAAATACGTGAGACTCAGTGGGCATTTCCTCGATAAATAATGGACATTACAACAATATTTGGGCGGAGCGGTGGTGCAGTGGTTAGCACAACTGTGCTATGAACATGAGGACTGAAATTCGTTTCCCAGCCATGGCAAATACTGTATCAGTGATATCTGAACCGGGCCTGGTCCAAACCTGACTGGTATGTGGGAGGCTTTCATTCAGCAGTGGATTCATAAAGGACTGATACATTAATGTTAAAACTATCAATATAATATACTGTAATTACAGAATATGCATAAAAAAAACACAAACTGTAATAATATATATTCTTGGTTCTTTCGGTAAAGTCACGTAGAAGGGAAATAATAAAATAATATCAATATATAACAAAAAATATATGTCTATTATTTTATTATTTCCCTTCTACGCGACTTTACCGAAAGAACCAAGAATATGAATCCCTGCAGTCACGAAAGCTTTAAACATATATATATTTTTTTATAATATACTAAAATAAATTTGGATTTAAAACTTTAGTTACTGCAGGAATTCATATTATTTGGTTCTTTCGGTAAAGTCACGTAGATAGAAAATAATAAAATAAAAATAATCAAAATAATAAAATGAAAAATAAATTTTTGTATTATTAATTTTTTTATTATTATTTTATATCTAAGTGACTTGACCGAAAGAACCAAATAATATAATAGACTAAAATGTGTTCTATGTCCTGTCGGTTTACTGGCATTCACCAGTAACGTGGAATGTTGAGCACTAACTCACAACCATCTGAGATGTTATCATCTGCAAGTCAGGAGATGTGTCATCTGTAAAGTGGTCAGGAGATGGCGGTACAACACCAGATTTCGATTGAATCCTCTGCTCAAGTTTGAGTGTTGCTTTTCTTATGCATTGGTGTTAGAGCGTATTCATTTTAGGTGTTGTTCGTATTTGTTTTAAAATTACATCGAGGAATGAGGTCATTATTTGCAGTCTAGAAACTTGTTTAAGTACAAATAAAAACCCATGGATGAATGAATATAAAGTTAGTTTAACAACTTCTGGCGAATTGCCCGATGATGCTGGATGTAATTACCAGCGAAACGTCGTACTCAAAAATTGTAAATGTTGTGGATTCACTCTTCAACACACCGGTGGGCTAAAGTAGTGAACTATTTGTCTTTTGTCAACGTGACACTTTTTTACTGATTGGCCGTGTCGGGTGGTGGAGGGTTACGACACATTTATAAATAACGCGATCTAACCCAAAAACGTTGATTATGAAGAATATAAAGTTTTTTAAAAATACTTTCACAATCCTACATTTCAATGCATAATTAGCATATACAACGACAGCTGTTTTTTTCGTATTCAGTACAATTTGCAACGTATATACGATGTTTTTCTCGTGAAAACATACGACTTGGTTAGAAAAGAAACCTATCCAAAGTGTCCACATGCTCCATTGAAAATCCACCTCACCGAGTTCCAAGACTACTTCGCATGAGGGTCCTGTGTCAAGATGTTTGACCGACGCCATTAAAGACGATTTGGCACGCGGTGAGTAAAACTATCGTGGGGTGTTCAATCACAGGCGGCGAACTGGATTCGAACCCATGTCCTTAGTGGTGACGCTTCAGCCCTCCGACCTCTGAGCCATTCCTGTCCAGTCGCGCGAGCAAAATCACCAAGAATGTCCTCCAATCGACTACACACCAGCGTACAAATAGTCTATGGCCATTCTCTGCGAAAAAACACATTGCTGCGGAGGGAGCTGGTAGGAACGTTGGGTTGTTCGGTCAATGGCCAGGGTCAACGGCGGCGTGGCGTATTCGCAAATATGGCCGATTGTGAGGGCGGGCACAAGCCGGCGTGAGTAGGTTAAACGTTGAGTTTTATAAGGGCACCACGGGTGACCAGCCCCTCCCTACCCCTCCCACCCCCCACCCAGCCCCTCCCCACCCTCCGCTCCCCACCCAGCCCCTCCCTCCCCACCCAGCCCCTCCCTGCACGACGGACGGCCGCAATAATCCCCTGTGGGCTGGTGTAACCTGGCGGTTCCTACCAGTAAAATAGACATCGTCCAGCACGCCCACTAGATGGCGATGCACAATAAAGAGGTTGAGACCCTTCCTTGACAACCACGTGGGCGCCACGATGTCACCGTGGACGCGCGGCGCCCACAGACACCCACGGCATCAGCTGAACAAATGGAAACTCAACGAATGTCCACTCTGCGGTTGACTTTCTCGGCAAGCTGTCAACTTTCGCGGCCGTCCGTCAACCCCCTCTTGTGCGCCTTTGAGTCATTGAGCCGCGTGCGTTTCGCATGTCACGTTCCGGCACTGGCTTCGTGTGTCTCGTCGGCTGAGTGTGTTGTGGCCTCGTACTGGTAGGAACCTACTGGCTACACCAGCCCACAGGGGATTATTGTGTCCATCCGTCGTGCAGGGAG
>CM025655.2:8130544-8154444 GCA_014621495.2 Entosphenus tridentatus
TCACGACTGCAACACAAGCAATCATCATCAGGTGTGAAATCCACAGCAACTGCCAAATCGCTGTCTGTGGTGCTGACGTTAGGACAAACCGCCACTTTTTTTTCAAATTTTCTTGCTGTGGATTTCACACCTGATGATGATTGCTTGTGTTGCAGTCAAAACGTCGTGATAATTTTTATTGTTTTATATTTTTATTATTTTATTATTTTCCTTCTACGTGACTTTACCGAAAGAACCAAGAATATAATTACAGATGTTTATTACTGTACATTTCTACATTTTAAACCACTTTCATGAAAGTCTTGGCAACTTCATGCAGGTTGCCGAGTCTACGTGTATGTAAAACACAGCCCATGGCAATAATGGGTGGCCACCACCCTGACAATGTAACTGCAATGCAGCCCATGTCGGTTTTTAACTTGATAAAACACTGAAATGAGAACATTGGAGTGTATCCGTCACCGTTTAAAATGAAATCAAGGCGAGTACTTAAGCCGAGGACGAGTTTAACAAATGTCAACCAAACATTAACATTCAACACGGTGCATTAAATGGATAACTTAATTAACCTTTAACCATGTGGAATAGGCGACGCGAGATGAAAAAAAAACAATTACTTGCTAAAAATATTCCACTCTTACATTTCTTTTTAGATTAGTCTACTTATCTTTACCATCTCTAAACAGTTAAAGAGTAAGCATAGAATGATTCACCCCACAGCGAATTTGATAGTCGTCATTCAGGGTCGTCTTTCCATTCAAGAATCGGTTCTTTTTTTACATCGTTTGTAACATCTCAGATGGTATTTGTTTCGCGTGTTTGACCGTCTTGTTTGTGCAGACCTCTTCCCTCGCTGTACCTTCATTTGTAACAGCATACCGTGAATATTTGCATGCAGCGTAACAAAAAAAACAAATGATCACACTCTTTAACATGTGCATCCTGAATGTAAGACGATAATCAATGAAGTGAATCGTTGAAGCGATGCATGAAGAGTAGAGGCCACCTGCTTCGTGTGTGAAACTCTGTCAACAATCCTTTCATTTCTGTGGACATGCCAGATGAATAGGTCACTGTACAAATTGCGCACGAGATGCCTGTTCATTTAAAGATCGGCAACGGTTCGTTGTGAAGGCACATTCATTCCACAGACTACAACCAAGACCGTCTTGGCATGTCTTCACATCAGTGAGCCATCTACGCTCTCTTGACGTACGTTCATGCGTATCCTCACTCTTGTCGGCCATTCCAAAAACCTCTAATCATACCCCAGGGTGGATGACCAGTCGGTGCCGTGCCATAGCCAGGCCAGGGCAGGACACTGGTAAAGGGGTGGCGGATCGGTGGCTTAAATGCCTCGCTTGGGGCGCCAATTGTCTTCTGCCGTCGCCGGGAGGTTAGCAATCAAAAGGAAAATACCGACATTTTGTAAATGCCGTCGGATGACGTCACAACCGCTGCACGTGTTCCCGTTGTGACTGAGGAGTTGTGTGCGGTGTCACGAGGTACACTCCCAAAAAAACTATTATTGGTTCAACGAGTAAAGTAACGAACACGTCGCATTAATAAAAAATGGCAATTCACACACTGACAGCGCATGTAAACGGAGAGGTTTTCATAGGAAAAAAATCGGTAAAAATATTATGATTGCTGTTTTTACTTTCATGTGAAGCGTATGTAACTTGTGTATGCACTTCTACAGCCCTCGGGTCTGTCGTTTAGCACGATGTGCGACAATGCTCTCCAAGTGCCGAGAGCTTCGGGTGTTTGAAGAAGCTCCCAACACGTGGAACGAAACGTCGGCCATTGTGCCAAACAGGCTGCGCGACTCGAAAAATACGTTTGACATTTTTACAACACAACGACAAAAAACCTAATCGGTAATATTCCACTAATTATATTTGTATGTATGTAGAACTTCTTTCACACCGTACGTGGCCAACCCGTGTTAATCGGAGGTGCGGGGGAAGGACAACAAACTAAACACGAAAAGCAGTTTGAAAGAAATATCTGTTAGTACCAGGTAGTCTTAAAAGTTACATCCGATGTCGACATTGCTTTGTTTTTTTCATATCTTAAAGTAGCACATTTCACTTAGTTCACTCTGTACACGGAAGTCCATTCCCTTCTCATCCCCCCCCTCCCCTGACAATCAATGGACCACTCCAGATCAAATATTGCACACCTGCAGTTTCAGGGGCATTCAAAGTTAAACATGGGGGTGGTGGACGTAGGGATGTTGAAGGTTTCTGAATCACAAGGTTTGTATCCAGCTCAGGTTTACGTGAACCAAGAGCTTCACGGGATTCGTGTTACCCGAAGTACAAGAAAATACAAGTGTTACAAGTTGAAATTATGGAAATATTTGACCCGATGTCGGCATAAGCCCACATGTTCATTTCTATCTCGATGCTTGGTTGTCGAGCATAGTTTTGTAACATTAACGTAGATTAATGTATTTAAGCAAAATCATTTTAGGGGTTCCTGAGACATCAAGTTCCCTCCCATGCATAACAACACTCGCAGTTAAATTGGCCCAAACCTTCCAAACAAGTTCATCCTGAAATAAACACTAATTCTGAGGCTCAATGAGGCTTTGCCGAGTGAAACATTTAAATCTGTAATAAATAGCAGTGATGTTAACTCACGTTGACACTGGACATGTTTCGCGACTTATATTTACAAAAAAAGGCACGCACAGGTGTAAGCCTTGTTGAAGAGCAGAACTTATGACGACGTGAGCAGAACATTACGCGCACTCACTTGGAACAGAAAACCGTACAATTTGCAGGATACATTAACGTGTGTAAGAATTTGTGTAAGCATTTGTGCAATTGTCCTTTCGTTGCAAAAGCACCGTTCGAGGTCCAAAAAGATGCGAAAACATTTGACAGCAATGGCTGCCCGGCGCCATGTCCAACATATTGTGGCTGCACGCGGCCGGGAGGCGTTTCTGGGCGTTCAGTTCCCGACGAACAACACGCGCCACGACGCGAGCGCACACCACACCAGAGCACTACGCTGCTAAAGACAAAGAGCCCGCCCCCCCCCGTATAGCCCTAACAGACCGTTGGGTCCAGTGCTGTTAAGCGAGCACCTACGAAGGACGGCACGGCACACGTAGGGAGTGGGTGGTCAGCACCACGCCCGACCGCCTTTGTCTCCTCCCCCGCCCCCCCAGTGGCAATGTTTCTACACACCACACCAGGTACTCATTTGAGGCCGAGTCGACCTAGGGGAGGCCCAGGACCGGTTCAGTTAATCGTCACCGGGTTCGTAGCGCGGCGTAGCGCTAACCGCTGCACCACCGCTCTCCCCTATGCAGCACAACCACAACGATGTACACCGTAACCATGGCTTACTTCACCGACTTGCTTTTTTTGGTAGCTTAAACGTTTCAGCCCTCGAGTTAAAATGCTATTCTACGAGGCGTGCAAATATAAAAATTACATGAGTTGTACACTCGCTACAATCGCCGTATTCTATGGATCATAAGTCACACTGTGCCCCCTCTAATTTAAATCTGAAGTTTGGGGACGAGTCTCAAAATCCAGTGGATGTTTGTTGAACTTCTTTCACACCGTACGTAGCCAACCGTGCTAATCGGAGGTGCGGGGGAAGGACAACAAACTAAACACAAAAAGCAGTTGTGAAGAAATGTGTTGGGTTTGTGGGTGACCAGATTTGCGTAATTCTACTGACACAGGGCACAAGTCTCGCTTTCAGTAGCGTCTTTTAATCCTTGAGAACACCGCCTTATTTTTTTCCTCGGTGAAGAGAATTCATTCGGACAGCACTGGCCGTGCACAGGTTTCCCCTACCCTCGCCGGGTCACCGGCTTGGAGTACACAGCAATGCCGGATCCAGCTGCGCCGAGCTCGTCTCGTGCGCGTGGCCATTGACGGCCACGTTCTCGGCCTCTTGCTTCACCTGACACAGGAAGCGGATCAAGCTGCGCAGCCCGATGATGCAGTTCTCATCCGGCCCATCGTAAGCCACTGGGTCGTCCAGAAACGTCCGGCACGTCGTGTGAGCAAAGTCGATCATGCGCACGTCCACTTTCGCCGCCAACGCGCCCGTCGCTCTGTCGCCGTGCCCGTTGCCCACGCGGCACTCCTCCTGGCCTTCGTAGATGATGAGCAGGGAGCTGGAGTAGAAGCGGTACGAGTCCTGGCGCTCCAGCGCCACCCTGAGCTCCGAGAGCTTGCGCAGCACGGGCTCCAGGAGGTCCTTCCTCAGGCGCTGTCCGTTGTGGAAGAACTGGGTCAGCGTCTCCTTGAAGCCGTTCACCGACAGCTTTCGCCCGACGTACTTGTCCATGTGCACGTACTGCCGTGTGTCCACGTGGTACACCTGCAGGAGGGAGGGACCCAGGCGAGGATTTCGGTTGTTGTTTCAGGAAGGTGGCTCTCGGTGCACAAAGTATTACTCGCTGTTGGATGCGTTTCGGGTTGTACGGAGCGCTGTTGAGCGCGATGTCCGACGTTTGGCTTCATGTGCCGGGAGCCGCTGAACAGTCTATGGGCCTTCTACGACAGCGTTCTTCGTTGCAAGGCCATGGGCCACTGGCAGCCCCTGGTGGCCTTTAGTGCAGCCCCTGACGTGCGGCCTCCGCCAATACAAAAATGTGAAAACACCATCATTGTGCTGTCAAGCCGAATGGTTTCATGTGTGGTGGCCAGGAGGTCCTTACACGGATGTTTTATCAGCGAAAGTGCCCCCCCCCCCCCCCTGAAAATTAGTGAAGGACACACCTCTACGACAGCAATGATTTACAGCAGCATTTGTACAAGCAGGCAAACCCTGAATCAAGTTGACTGAATCTCATTGGCGGAGTGGAGCCATTATAACAACTGATGTAAGTTAACGCCACATAATTATTGAAGAAAAACAGAAAAGACTGCGAAGCAAGCCTAAAGTCACGTACAATTTGTTCTATGAACTAAAAGAGACCATCGTTGGGAGGGAATTTAAAAAATGCAGTAGAATGTTTAACTCGGACGTTTAAGTGCCAATGGTATTTCAACCGAAGCAACTGATGTCACAGTGATACAAGCCATGCTGAGGATGTCACCGTGTGACCGTGATGTCAATTTTCCACAAATAAATAATGCGTGCAGGTCCTAGGTGGAATATTACATTGCGGGATCGTGAGGGGTGGCAGAGGCTTGGGGAGGCCTCATCCAGCGGACGATTGAGATCATGTTGATAAAGATGACGACGCTTAAAAAGCCATTCTACGTTCAGTCATCTGTATGCGATTCAACCGGTTCTCGAGTGTAGCGAGTTGATCGTTTCAGCCCGGTTACAATAACTGTACAAAAAAACCCCATTATGTTGAAATTTGGTTCCACATTAAAAATTTGGCTAAATTACAGCTTTTGAGAATTAGAATATCAGTTTGATCGTCAAGCGACGAACTTTCGCCCTCACATGGCAGAGCCATTGGGGAAGTGCTCCCCCTCCCCACGACGTGTGGTCCAGAGGTCATCAAAGGCACCTGAGAGGTAGCTCTGGAATTTTTGCTTCTGTGGGCCGTTCTCGAACACAAAGGCTTGCGTTGTTCTGGGTGATAAAACTACGCTCTCAACTATTTATTCTTTCACCAGGTAACGCCCCCTTGAGCTATACAGCTCTTTTTCAGGAGTGACCTGACCACAAATGATAACCCAACGAAGTGGCTTCTCACGTGGACATTTATAGCAGCCAAATACTCTAAGAGGCATGTTTCTATATGTGGAGGGACAAACCGTAGGACCCGGAGAAAAAATCCACATGACCACAGGGAGAGAGACACGCAAACTCCACATATACAGCAGGCGTAAGGGTCGGGATCAAACCCACGACCTTCTGTATACCAGGCGAGGTAGTTAACATTTCGCCACCGTGGCGCCCCCATGGCGACGTGATGTTAGATCCGAGAACATTTCTCGTTTCACGACATGATGTTGATGTTGCACTTGGGATAAACTTGGGGCGCGGCCCCCCCCCCGGGGGGGTTGTGGAAATACAAAAGGAAGCTAGCAAGCCACTCTCTGTGTCTATGCACGTAAATCAATAGAACACGGTTGCGTGTCCCTCACTCGAGTGTTACCATCGTTGTTTCTCTTGGCCGGTGTTCTTTTTTTGCTTGTACCTGCATGCCGCTGACGCGCACGCCCAGCACCGACGATGTGCTCTGTTGGCACGTGCGCGTGTGCAGGGCCTTCTTGTCCTCAGGCGCGTCGTCTCCGTACTGCCGGACGCCCATCTTGAGGTCCAGGATGCACGGCGCCACGTACGCGGACACCAGGTTCTCCAGCAGGATGAACCCTGCGGGGTGCTCGTCAAGGACTCAATTGTGTCATCGTTGTCATCATCATCATCATCGTCGTCGTTATCGTCGTCGTCATCGTCGTCGTCATCATCATCGTCGTCGTCGTCATCATCGTCGTCGTCATCATCGTCGTCGTCATCATCGTCGTCGTCATCGTCGTCATCGTCGTCGTTGTCGTCGTCGTCATCATTCTGATTCATGAGCAAACAATTTCAGGGCTGCACCTACATCTCGTTGGGTTTTCTTTCAAAGTTGATATGAAATTTAGCCGAAATATGCTTTTACAAATGTCTTTCAGCTCGAGGCTACATTTCTGGCAGCGGAGGAGAGCACAGCCAAATCCATCGTTAGACTGTATTTCTTTCCCCCCCCCCCCGCATCTTCACTTTCCATATTCGCCAACCCACACTGAGACCAGCATAATGAAGCAACGTCAAAAAAACCCACGACGGCCCGTACGGTGTGGGAAGGCCCTCATCCAGCGGTAGATTGACAAAACCGCTTTACCGCAAGTACTCTTGCCGGCGCAGGTGTCAGAGCGCGCAGTGCGGCAGGGAGGATACTGTGTTGGTTCTGGTCCTTGAATTTCTTCTGCAGGCGTTCTATCCGCGCGCAGAAGTCTTTGTTGCGGACGTCACTGCCATTTTCAGCGGGAGGAGCGTCCGGGCCGAAATCCATTCCGCCATTCGTGCCGCTCTCACGTCCATTCTGCTGCTCGCTGCTCGCAAACGACGACGAGACGCTGATCGCCTCCGATCGTAATCTCACGGGGCTGTCCGTGTCAGTCACGGGGCGAAGAAAAGGAATTTGCTTCAAGCGACAACGGAGAATGTTGCCGTGTTGGGAGAATGCGCAGCACCCCTCCCCCCCCCCCGATTCTAACTCGGGGCCTCAGCAATGGCGTGGGTCCACTGAAACAGATGTTATGAACTGCCTGAATCACTTTCTCACTTCAATGTTTTAGGAGTTTTAAACACTATATTTGTTTGCCAAAAACATAACTGACCATAACTTAAATTAACCTGATAATCACAAACAAGAACAGTATTTATATTATGCATTATTTTGTACAAAAAAATGTTGTAAGTGATCGCTAGAAATAATAAAAATGCCATTTAAATTAAATTCTAAATATAAGGGTGGAGTGGGAGTGTAGTGGTGAGTACACTGCTCTCTGAATCTAAGTTTGATTCTCAAGCTCAGCGAACATTATTATTGGCGAACGATATTAGAACCTATCATAGGCCAGCCCTTCACTTACCGGCAGTGACGAGCATGGTGAAGTATAGTCAAACAACCCACATATCCAATATAGTGTGGGAGGCCCTTTATCTGGCAGTGAAGCGCTGTACGTTATAATGTACATACAAAGACAAAGATCCCCCGTATAGCCTTAACCGACATTTGGGGCAAGTGCTGTAAGCGAACACCTATGAAGGCCGGCACGGCAAACGAGGGGGTGGGTAGCCAGCACCACGTCCGACTGAACTTTTTCTCCATAGTGCTGATGTTTACACATTACACTAGGTCCTCATTCGAGGCTGAGTGTACCTAGAGGAGTCCCAGGACCGATTCAAATGATAGTAACTGGGTTGCTGGGCTCTAGCACAGCGTGCTAACCACTGCAGCATCCTTCACGAACCACCTCCACAGAAACCAATCTCGACACTGCTGGCACCAGTCATCGGCAGTCTAATCAGCTCCAAATATTTCAGTCCATCTCTTCTCTAGCCCATGCCGCGCCTGTTTAGCCCCATCTATCTGGCCGAACAGAAGCTCCTTGAACAGCTGGACATGCGGGCTACATGACCCAGCCAACACAGCTTCGTGTCCTGATCTTTCAAGGATCTGCAAACTCCTAACACAATCCAGTCTGGTTCGACCCAGGATGGATCATAGGCAGGTTAGCCTGAATGTTCTAAACCAGCACAGACGTTCCATTAGAGGGCTCTACGTTTCGCAAGCATAGAGAAGGGAGGCCATAACTGTGGCCGAGAAGACCTAGAGCTTTGTTCAGAGCGACAGGCCAAGGGTAGCTTCCACACAGCGTTACACAGCTGTTGAAATTATAATGCTGCTCCAATGGTTCGGAGTGAGACCTCGGCTGCCAAACCAGAGCTGGTCATTAGCACACACACACACATTGCATCAGTCGCAGCCTTTGGGATGGGCGATCGAGGTGACCGGCTAGATTGAGATACTGAGATAGACAGAGTAATATGGAGATAGGGAAAATGAGTGATAGCCATGAAGACGAGACAATTTTGTGTAACCAGGGCAACGTGTATATTGAGATCAGCCCTTCGCAGTACTGTATATGCAATCATATGTTAAAATGCATCAATGGAATATCCACTCACCATCTCCTGGTGTCCTCCGTGTTGTCCACTTGAGGGTAGTTGACAAAGTACCTCTCGCCATTCCTTTCCTCGATGTTCAAGGACACAGTGCCTGGTTTGAGGGCAGGCAGGAGGGTGCAACAGTCAGCATGACCACGGTTGGATTTACAAAACCCACTGTCTAGAAACTAAGCTGAACTATTTTTAGTTTACCAGCTAAGGCCCGCTGAGCTATGCAGCTCTTTTTCAGAAGTGACCTGGCCACAAATGATAGCTCAAGGAAGTGGCTTATCATCATGTGGGAATTTACAGCAGTCAAATACTCGAAATGCGTGTTGTTTCTAAAATGTGGAGGGATAAACCGGAGGACATGGAGAAAAATCCACGCGACCACGGGGAGAACGGGCATCAGGGATGGGATCGAACCCATTAACCTCCTGCATATCGGGCGAGGGAGTTAACATCTCACCACCGTGGTGCCCCCTACATGAGAATCTTTATTCAGAGTCTTTACTTTGACTGGAGGAATCCGAGTGCCACTGGCCATGACAATAAATGGGGTAATGTTTTGAGGAGCAATTGAAATCAGCTCCCGTGTGTAGATGCACAGCGGGGATTGTTGCATGGCATGAGCGTGAGAGAAGAGAGACGGGCGAAGGCTTGGTGGGGGGTGGTGGTGGGGGGGTATGTAACCACAGAGGTATACAGTGCAGTGCAATTTATAACATCATTGCATCAGCACATTGTTAGGCAAGTAAAAAATTAATAGGTAATGCATTACGCCAGCGCTTATCGGGGTCTACGGACCCGAAGACGTGGAACGAGCTACCAGCTCAAGTTCGAGATCCATCCCTGAGCCTGAGCCAGCTTTGCGAGGGAGACTCAAAGTGGTGTCATTCCAAAGAGCATACTACGTGCGGGTAGGGGCCATCCCTTTAGTAGGCACGCAAAAGTCTGTCAAAACTTGACCCCTCCACCCCTCCCCCCCCCCTCGCTGTAGGCACGCGGACTTTTTACACACAATTCTAAAGAACAGCCGATATTTAATCCACGCAGAAACGATCAAGGATGAATACCTAATTTGAAGGCCAATGTAGACAAATTATTATTTATGCTTCACCCCCCCCCCCGTTTCCTATGCATACATACATTGTCAGTAGACCCCCCCATACGCAAGCTATGCATTTGGGTTAACCCCCCCTCCCCCCTCCATGTGTAAGTACTCAATGCATGGCCCCTTATAGTGCACATTCGTGATGGACTGGACCCGTGAGAGTTGCGCGATAAAAAAAAAAGCTCAGACTTGCTTCCTGACATACTGATAAAAATGGAAGTCTTATCAAACGAGTCAATTGTTAAATCTACGTTATATCTGGCCATTTTATTTATATTAATGCAGCCAAGTAAAAACAAGCCTGTATATAGAAAGTAGGGCATGTGCGTCGAGGGGAACCGGCAAATACCGATCGACGGAGGGATAAGTCTACATTTGATCTTTGGTTAGTCTCAGACAAGCACCTTTGCATATATTTTATACTCTGCATTGAATAGGGAGATTCGTCTTCAGCTGGCTACATCCTCCTGGCTTGTGGATCACTAATTTTGGCTTCCCTCATGGAGTCTGGCAAGTTTCCCTGCAGTTCTGCCTCATTCAGAGTGTTTAGTAGGTGGGACAGGAGGTGGCTCCCAATATTCTTGTATAATTCCATAGTCCTACCATCAGGTCATGGGGCTTTATCAGGTGTCAGCTCTTTAAGAGCCTCCATGAGATCTTGAAGAGTGCTGGGTCCATCTAATTCTGACTTCAGTGAAGGAGAGAGATGGGGAGGACTATTTCCAGCAAGTAGGATTCCATGTCTTGGGGTGTAGGGTGTTCTGAATCGAGTGTCTCGAATATTTACATTTTTCTTCATGTGCAGCCACTTCTGAAAATGTAGGGTATCATCATCCATCGTAATGGACTGTATTACAAATAGTTTTTGCATTGAATGTGGGGCCAACGTTGCTACTTTTGTTCAAATGCTTCTTTCTGTTTGCGTGTGCTTGATAATTATCACCGAAGCTCATTAGTGAAACAAAAAACACAGCTACATAAACATTTTTTTCAGTATTTCAAGCGTATGCGGTCACGTAAACTGCCGTTCATTGATCATTAAAAAAACGGACGACACCTTAATTGAAACCTGTATAACCACTGGCCACAGATGGTGATGCTGCTTTACAGAGCGAGCATGCAAGAAAGAAATTACCTCTTATACAGGGTGCTAGCAAATATATTCAACACTCCATTATGTATCCCTGCATTTAAAAATGTGTCTTTAGTTTCTCAACATAATGGTTTTGGAGACCAACATTTTCAAGCAGCATTTTGTCAAAGCACACAAAAGCTCTGAATTCGTTTCAGCCTTCAGGATATTGTCAGCATAGTCAGGCTCGTAAAACGATATGCGATTGGACTATCAGACGTTATCAGCAAGTACACCCCACACTAATTACGGGGCCCCATTCGAGGACACAACATCCACATCACACTGCAAGCAATCAAGACGAGCACGGTAAGGTGAAAGGTATTTACAGCTGTCGAGGTGTCATGATGCATCAATCAACATCAGTTCTCCAAGCTCACAAGACACGCATCGATATTGCGTGTTGTGTGGAATTGGTACATGTGACCGCTGCAGAATGCTTGACAATCCGCAACGCAAAACACTCGTGTGGACGTATGTTGAACTTTTTTCGTACGGTACGTAGCCAAACGTGCTAGCTCGAGGTGTGGGGGAAGGAAAAACAAACTGAACTTTCCACTTTTAAATCTATATTTTAAATCTATATTTAAAAGTGCATGGCTCCAGTGGCTTCCTAACATAATACGTCGCGGATGGCGACTCCCCTTGTGCCACCCATGTCACTGGAGCGGCATTTGCGGGCTTTGTGCTGCCCGGGGATGTTGGTGCGAGAGATCGGGGCTTGCTGGGAGACAAGCGATATCAGCTCGGAGATAAGAAATTGGTTTTCTAAAAAGTTCCATAAACCTTGTCAGTTCGGCATGACTCACCTTCAGTGGCTTGCATCAACAACAGGGTAGCAGCAAGTGGAGCAGGGGGTGGTTCGGCACCAGTTGTGCGAATGGCCGGACCGGACCGAGTCATTTGTTCTCGGGGGCTATAAAAGCACCGCGTTAGAACTTCTTTCACACCCTACGTAGCCACCCGTGCTAATTGGAGGTGCGAGGGAAGGACAGTAAACTAAAAACCAAAAAGCAGATCGAAAGAAATGAGTTTTCACTCGAGAAGCTCCGTGCGAGGTGTGTCCTCCCAAAGCGCACGGGGGGGGGGGTGTTCTCAGCCACGCGTCTGATATATTTGTGCCTATAAGCTGTTTGCCTATATTATTACCAGGTGCACATCGCAACTGGAAGTGACTGATAAAAATAGTTCAATGGTTAAAGACGTCCGACTGGACATCGCCTCTATGTTTTGCACCGTTATCAAGTGCCAGCGGTGTTGGGGTGTACAATGCTGACATTCCATTGGTGGCAGTTGAGCTACAAACCCCGTTGACATTGCAATAACAATCAAAACAATCAGTCATCTTGGAGAACGTAATTTTACAAAATAAAGAATGCCCTCTACCCTTATAATTGCAAATTTCCTATCACCAGAAGTTATTATACTAGAAATATATAAAATTCAAAAGATAGAAGATGCCACTGAAACCACCTAAAATGATAAGCCAATTTTAGAACGTTTATTCCAATGCTACAGCAGTTAACTTCACAATTGTACATTTGGGACTGCTTGGCAAATGACGTTTCAGCTCAGAGGTGCAGGGAGACGCAGCGAACAACAACGGTCCGAGCTTCAGCAGCGTGGTTTTCCAACTTTAACCAAATTCTCACGGGTATCCCCCCCAAAAAAAACACATCACAGTTCTATTCCGAACAAGGGCACATCTGCCCCACGTTATTTCGAGGATAGGCTGCAACCACGTCCGAGCCGCATCGCATGAAGTGCCATCGACAGCCCGCGACGAACGTCAAGCCGCCGAGCCCCTTTTTGTCGTGCGGTGAATCCGACGAGCACAGACGAGTTACAGGCACGATAAAGCCCGACCACGGTAGCCACCCCCCCCCCACCCAACGCCTCACCTTTGTACTGCGGCGCAAAGCGCGCGATGTCGGGCGGCAGGCTCTCGTACACCTGGTGCTCACGCTGGAGCAGCGGCTTGCAGATGGTGGCGTCGTTGAAGCGGAGGACGCACGCGTGGCCCCCCACGAGGTGTGCGAACGGCTGCAGGACGCGCCCCGACGCCCCGACGGTTTCCGGTGAAAGGTCCATCGGGGCCCCCCTGCATTGAGAAGGTCGAGAAGATCTAAATGAGGACGTTGAACTTCTTTCGCACCGTAGGTAGCCAGCCGCGCTAGTCGGGGTTGTGGGGACCAAGACGACTCTGTCACCATGGACGAAGTCGTTCATGCCGCAACACCAAAGTCAACTCTTTGAAACTTGAATCGTTGGGCCACGTGGTAGTTTTATGACAATTTTTTAGTTTATAATTTAACCCTCCACCACCCCCACCCTCCACCCCCGCACAAGATTTTCACGTTCACAAAGATATAATGTATAGGTACCAATGTACTGATCAATGCAGTCCATAAGAGGCTTTTTTTGGGTTAGATCGCGTAAATATATAAATGTGTCGTTAAAACCCGCCACCACCCGACACAGCCAACTAGTCAGGATTGTCACGTAAACAGAACGTGCCAATTCGTCAGTAGTACAACACAAGCCACAACATTTACTATCCGAGGACAACGTTTCATCAGTATAAGAATAAGTTTTCCCCATTTTTTTCTGGCAACAAAACAGGTGTTAAGATGTTAAAACAGCAAACTGAAACCTTTTGCAAGGAATCATGTCTGCATTAACCACAGATGCTTGTGGTAGAAATACAAACAAAAAACATGCTCTGACAATATATGCATTGTCTTTGAAACTGTTTGGTCCACACCAGAGACAGCTTTCTTTAGGGCCTCGTCTTAAACAGTATTACGCCAGAGGATGCCTTATTTGTCACTTGCAAAGGAGGTCCCATGATGTAGCTGCTCACCCCGAGCTCTCATTGTTCTGATAGTGGCATTGTCATTGTGCTGTGTACACCTTTTGGCGTCCTCTGGTGTAACACTGTTTGAGACGAGGCTCTAAAGAAAGCTGTCTCTGGTGTGGACCAATCAGTTTCAAAGACGATGCACATACTGTTAGAGCATGTTTTTTGTTTGTATTTTTACCACAAGTATATGTGGTTAATGCAGACATGATTCCTTGCAAAAGGTTTCAGTTTGGTGTTTTAACATCTTAACACCTGTTTTGTTGCCATAAAAAAAGGGGAAACCCTATTCTTATATTTTGACACTTGCAAAGGAGGTCCCATGAGGTTTCGCCAGTAATTACAACTAGCTTCATCAGGCGACAGCTAGATCACAAATCTGGCTGGTTTCAACGACACATTTATACATTTACGCGATCTAACAAAAAAAATAACCTCCACTATGGATGATATTGGTCGCGAAAGCCAATGCAGTCAAATAAAGCTCAACCGGTGGCTTCAGACATCCAGTCATGAAAACTGTTACCATCAATGTACACGGATGCCGAAGTTTCTTTCAGTCACGAAAGTGCCCCACGACCGCACAGACGGTTACACAAGTTATGCTTACAAGCTGCATTCATTCACGAGGTTGTTAAAGAGAATGGCCAAAGTAATGCGGTTAACATTTATCGCATTCCCACGGTATAAAAGCACCGTCAACATTGGCATGCTGTGAAATGACAGAGGACTGACTGCCTGTGCAGACAGGCACAACCCAGAACTTCAGACTCGTTCGCTTTTACCGCACAAAAGAATTTGCTGCTATGCAGCCACTCGGGAGTGCAGAATGCGGTTTAGGTTTTCACAGAGTATGTTATGATTCACATGACCAAGCTCAAAAATGTTATGTATTACAGTTCGTTATTATTACGCCTGTTAAGCCATGAAAGCCTGAGTGAGTCTCATGGCTCTTTTTCAAACGAGTTCTGCAGTTTTCGCAGCAGCGTGGTTGATGATTGATATGTATATTCCAAAAGAGTATAAAAAGACGCCAGACTTAAAAAGGAATTTGATTCAAAGCACACTTCAATATTGTGGACGTTGGTGCAATGGTTCGCAAGCTGAACTTACAAAAATAATCCAGTTCAATTCCCCGGCGTGGCAGTTGAAATAATGGGTAAATATTATTAAATGCCCCAGGTCACACCCTGATCACCCCAATGGTATAAATGGGTACAACCACAGTTGAGCAGTCGGCACATCGAGTATGGTTGTGGGGTAAAATGTGGTCTATAATCTCTTTCAAAGACGCATTCATCAAAGGAGGCCAAAATGAACCCTGAAGGGGGCCTTCTCCAGAGCACCCTCTCGAGTTCAGGGGTCGACAACCTGCAGCTCTTTAATTGCCTGCTTCGTGACACGTTCTTTATGAAGGACCCATCCCGTCTCGTGTTCACCACACAGTGCATTGCGGCTCTTGAAAATTTTAGTGGATTTTTTTTAGTTACCGAATTCAAAAGAAAATGACTCTCCTTGTTCTTTTGGTTTTGCCGAACCCTGCGTAAGAGTTGGGAGGGCTTTCCACCAGCGGTGGTACGAGCAAGCAATGTCTATGCTGCATCACTTTACCCTGCGTGCGTTGTTACTTGACCATCATCGATGGTACAATTAATTCCAACTAAACCAACACAGTCATGAACTAAACTAGACAGAGATTCAGAGGCCAATTATAGATAACACGGGGATCCATATAGACTCGTCGAGATACACATTAAACACAACCCTCAAATGCGAATGTGGCCACGCAATCCACACACTACGTCCCATATCGTAAATCGCTGGCGATGACGCTCCTTCCAAAGGCGAAGGAAAAGCAGCAAAACACTCCACGAACGCTTAACTCACAAAGTCATCTCGTCCTGGGCGGCATGCGTGTACTCTGTATGTTGAACTTATTTCCCACCGGACGCAGTCAACCGTGCTAATCGGAGGTGCGGGGGAAGGACAACAAACTAAACGCAAAAAGTGGTTCTCAAACATTGCCAATTAGCTCCTCCAACATATGAACGCTGCCACGCGCAATATAATGTACAGGATAGCGCGTTGTTTTAAATGCACTGACATGAAAACGCGCACGCATGAATTCAAACGACTGCATCCCAACCACGATGGACATCGTCCTTATCATAAACCACAAAGTGAAAACATAAAAAAAGAAGACGCAACGTACGATCTGCCCCAAAGCGGCTGCGATTTAAGTGCGAAGCGACTAACCGACACGACGAAGCGATTCCGGCGCCGGCTGCTTCGCGGGAGACGTCTGAAAAAAAAGTCAACCTTTGCTTTTCACCACACAAAGCCACTTCCTTCCCGCTCCCCCTCCCCACCACGACTACTTGAAATTTACAGCAGTAGCAGCAGCAGCGCCAGATAGTTGTAGGTGTTGAGTCACTTACCGGGAGGGTGGTGACACAACAACGTACACGTACAAAATGCGCCAAGAGCAGTTTGTCGATTCGCACGCATTTCCTGGCCAAGACTCCGCCTTTTCCCTCACCTACGCACCACGTCCAAAGCTCACGTTGAAACACAACACACACACACAGTGAACTCGTCCAACGAGTTTCGTGCTGGAAGCGGCCGTTTATCGACAGGTACACACACGCACGCACACCTGGGCGTCCTTCGCTTAACGCGCGAGATGGAAGTTGCGTTGCCAAAGAGCAGCGCGTACATCGAACGGCGCTATATTCGTACCCTCTTACAGCGCTGTGCGAAGCCGACTATAAACGGCGCGGGGGGGGGCATTACCAAAGAAAAGATAATTAAATTTTATTATTTAGCCCTGCATTTACAAAACACTATAAAATGTAATACATAATAATGTTAACTTTACAAAAAAAATGCTATTAAGGAGTTTGATAACAAAAACTCATTCTTAAAACAAAAAAATATAATTCAAATATAATACGTAATAATGTTTATGTTCCAAGAAAATACTTAATAAGGAGTTCAATAACAATAATTCAAATGTAATACGTCATAATGTAAACGTTACAAGAAACTGCTTATTAAAGTTTAATCACGAATAATTAGAAGGTAATACATGATGTTAGCATAAAAAATAAGGGGTTTAATAACTTAAAATAACAATTCATATTTAAAAGATTACTGCTTACAAAGATTACTTAATAAGATGGCTAAGCCCAGACTGTAGACACTGGGCGTTGCCATGGCGTGGTGACGGTATCGGATTGATCATTGTTATTTAGTTAACCTGCGAAATGTAATAAAATGTAGAATTTAAAATATTTTTTTATTTAGAAAAAATAACATTTTACAATTGTTTTTGTTTTTCTTGAGCGTAACTGCGAGGGACGCCTGTCTGGTCATAGCTCGACATATGAAGTAGAAGACTTCATGGAGCTTCGTTCGTAACATTGAAACGTTGTGTATCGAATCACTTACAACATTAGTTCTGTGAGGATGCGTTCGGCAGCCTTCGTAACTGACCATTTCGTACTATAAACGCTTCACAACGTACCATTGATATCGTAAAAAAGACAATTTATATTCAAAGTTATAGATTTTACATTAAAATGAAAGAAAACTGACAAAATAAAAGAAACAGTGAAGAAACAAAATGTTTTTCTTATTTACATAATACCGTAGATCTACAAGTGCATTATTGATTTCAGTGCATATATTATTTTGCTTTTTTTTCAGATGTCTGTCTAAAATAATGGTCAAAATCCAAACTTCGTTATTCCAATATATGCATATCGAGGTATTACTGCACTGTGTACGCTACATAACTCAGTATATATAATAATCGCCGCATGTGACGGTTCTTACACATACTCTTGCCATGGGCAAATATGTGTAGGAGCAAAATTCCACCCAAAGTCGAGGCTGTAACGTGGTGTTGTAGCTTGTGGGAAAAAGAGGACACACACAGCACGTGCTCATTGATTCCCAAACTTGTGTAGTGACATAGCGATGACTGTTGGACAGCAGCAGCAACTGCAGGTGGGCACTTAGCGCACACGCCGCTGAGCATATACGCGGGGGTGCCGGCAGGGCGGAGGAACTGGGGCAAGGGTCATGGTAGACTTCGTGTGGGTGCCCATAGATCCCTCTAGACCAGGGGTCCCCAACCCCCGGGCCGCGGACCGGTACCGGTCCATGGCCTGTTAGGAATGGGCCGCACAGCAGCAGAAGGTGAGAGCGGTGAGTCCGCGCGTGGCCCGCCCATTATTTTATTTACCACTTCCATCCGCGCCTCTTTCCCACACTGCGCACTTGTCTCAGTCACAGTTTTTGGTAAGCCCACAAGCTCTAACCCCTAGCCAAATGAGTAAAAAACAAACGTCGCTGGAGAGCTTCTTTGAAACTGGGGAAAGACCCAATAATGACCCCCCCCCCCGGTCCGTGAAAAAATTGTCTTCCACGAAACCGGTCCATGGTGCCAAAAAGGTTGGGGACCGCGGCTCTAGAGGGTTCGAGAAAGGAGGCGCGGCTAGGGCGGAGCCAAGCCACGCTGAGGGGAATAAAAGCAGCGGAGAGCGAGAGCTCGGGGCTGCCGGTTCTGGGAGTGGACTCGTCTGGTCATCGCTGTCTTCGTCGCCGCCCTCGTCGCTGCCGCCTTCGCCCGATCATCGCGCGGCCGGACAGTAGTTGGCTGTCCCGGTCGACGCCGTTGGTGCAACGCGGACAGAGTCGAGTCTGGGACGGGTCGTGCCGCAACGGGGTCGCGTGTGGGCGAAAGAGGGGGCCCGAGTGGTGGCGTGAGCTCGGCAACAACGAATAAAGAAGGCAGAGCGGTGCTCCCTGCGACCACCTCGTTTCCGGCTGTGTGTGCGACGCACAAGCCACCCGCATGCACAGACGACACTACACTTGTATTGACACCTCTCCCGCTCTGTATGTATGTTGAACTTCTTTCGCACCGTACGTAGCCAACCGTGCTCATCGGAGGTGAGAGGGAAAGGACAACAAACTCTCTCTCCTCTGGCTCTGCCCCCTCGTTTACATAGCATATATTGTTATGTCTCTCCTGTTTTTTGTTTAATAAGACAATTATAATAAATAAGGTTAAATAAAATTACAGTACTCACAACTTTAAACTGATTTTATACAGCTTTCCCTCGCTTCATGCGAATTCGGTTTGTGGGGGAAGCGGTGGTGCTGTGTTTAGCACACTGCACTGTTAGATGTTGCATTTTTCCCTCCTTGGCTGGACACTTGTCACATGACGAAGAGCAACCTCATCTGTTGCACGTCGTCAATGGTGGAACCCTGGCCCTTCTTCCCAGCGAGTCTCTTGGGAGCTTTCCCATGTCGAAAACGACTTGAGTGCCACGTACTGACATGCGGCTTGCCGTCTTCACCTCCACCATCCCACCATAGCGCGTTGACACTCGCACTTTCCTCTGGCGTTATCATCTTCCACGATCTCTCAAGACACTTGTAAACGTGTGACATATGCTGATGGCCATGTCTTGCGTGGGCAGGTCACCTGCCTCGAGACATGTCTCTCTAACTTGTGCGTGCAGAGGACCGCAGATCTATCGTGTCCGGTCTTGGAGATCGCCAAACCCACAGTTTTTCACAAAGCAGCCGCAGCGGTGTCACAAAGTTATCAAACCTTTCGCCTTGGCCTTGCTGTTTTTTGCGATTGAAGTTAAGCGTGGCTTTGATTTAATTCTTCTTTGGCGCTACGTAATTGGTGTCCTTTTTTTTACACATGCAGCCACAGTTTTGTTTTCGGCAGGGTTTATTGTTCGGTCGCAGGGTTTCCCCGAAAACAATTATTGTAAATCTCCCAGCCTCTATCGCCAATGCCCTTCATAAAAAGTTACCCTCTTGACCTCTGGACCTGCTGCTGAGCGGCCCCTTGAACGTGAAGCCACAGTTGCTGGTGTTGGACTCTCGTCCATTCTTTGGGTAGGTCAGATGATGCCTGCCAGTTTACCTTGGGTTTCTCCCAGTCAGCCATTCTGCACGTGGTAAAGTGCTCAGCTCACATGATGTGCGTGCTGTCTGCACGTGTTCAAATTCTGGTCAAACCACGTTACTTTTTTAAAGGCTTTTCTTAAGTTTCCACCCACCGGCCAATTGTTTGTGATCCCAGTAGAAGATAGCATCAGATATTTATTTATCATGGTCCACATTGGTCAGGCAAGAAAGGCTGTAGAATGGCGGCGAGGCATCAGGCTGTTGAACATTCTAGGCTTGGCCTAGATATGTGTGGACATTAGTGCAAAGCCGTAATTATAATATATTGAGGGGGACACATCCCCCCCAATACTCAAATATGCTCAAAATTTCCCCCCAAATATATTGCTATAAAGCGGATTTCTGTTTATATCATTGTGGTTATGGTTGTACTTTATTAATCCCTAATCTTTGCCATTAAATACAATGAAACAAGAAAAGATTAAAAAGAAAGAACAGAGCAATGTAATACAATACACTATTAGACATTATTGTAAAAAATAAATGAAAAGTCCATCCTATGTGTTAGTGAATTTTTTTATATTTTAGGCAGGAAATTCGTTTTAAAATTTTAAAAAAAATTCTGGGGGGGGGGGGGACCCCCAGACCCCCTGGAAGATTTGGTCCCCCCCCAATATTGACTCCATGGCTACGGCCTTGCATTAGTGGATTTTCCTTACCACGCACACAACGTCTGGAGCAGAGATGTTGGCCACTTCTGATACCATTTAACGTATTGGTGTTGTAGCTTGCGTTATGAAGGCACATATCACGTGTCGTTGGCTCCAAACAACGATTTATACCTTTCCTGCGCTCTGCTATCCCACTCTCTCCTCTGGCTCTGCCACCTCATCGTCCCGTCACCACATGGCATACATTGCAGAGGTCTGCGAGCCGAAGACGAGAGGACTTCAGGTGGAAAAGAGTTCGCGTGGTTTTGCAAAGCATACCACCGTCATCTCGGCGAAATTGACGTCGTTAATTTGAATCCAGATAAGATCAGCCCACACGACGGGTGTGTGCCTGAGTAATGGCCTGGCCATGCAAAAGTAGCTCTATAGACAATGGAGTCAGTACCACTGTATGCATGCGTGAGTAATCTGAGTGGAGCAGGAGTGCAGTGAAGAACTATAAGCCTGTCGACCTGAGGTTTTTTTTATCTCCAGACTTTGGACTTCGGCAAATAATGCCAGCAGGCGATTGATATCCGAACGGGTCCTACCTCTCCCCACTTCTCCAATTAATCTGCGCCGACCAGCATCAAGTATCAATAAAAACAGATAATTGATTGTGTTTTTTATTGCTGATATTCTCCACAACGTACCCCACGATTATTGTGTAGTCCGAGGTATGAACAAACAACCTCATGTGACTGACATAACGACAGGGAGGCCTTCACTCAGCTATCGTAGATTATTAACATTCCCCAGTAATTTGGAGTTAATACATATGGGTGACTCGGTAAGATTACGCCACTCTATTTGTTTATTAATGTTTGTTTTACCAAAGCAAGGTCTCTTGCCAGGTTCTGTCAGTAGGGGCGATGATTGCGCCATCGAGAATTTCAACTGAGGAATTTGAGTTTCGTACCCTCTCTCGTTTTAAAGCGCCGAGTCTGGCCAGCGGAGGTCCAGGGTTTGAATCCGAGCATCCACTCACCAACCATGATATTCAATTTGATTTTTACTTAACTAGACATTTCAGTATTTATTTGAAGCTTTTGTGACTGCAGGAATCCATAATCTTTGGTTCTTTCGGTAAAGTCACGTATGTAGGAAACATATTTAGTTATTTAATATGTTTTATTTATTTATGTTTTTACCTACGTGACTTTACCGAAAGAATCAAAGGGTATGGATTACTGCAGTCACGAAAGCTTCAAATATAGATGAAATCTAGATAGAAAAATGAAACTAAATAAAAAATAATATATCACCGCTTGGGTTGCGATCGAAACGTCGTGATATATACATTTTAATCTTGTTTTATTTTTCTACCTACGTGACTTTACCGAAAGAACCAAAGAGTATGGACATTTCAGCTTTTATAATAAAAAAGGTAAAGGAAATGTTTGGTTTGATGTGTGACGAAGCAATGATTGCAAGACTTAAAAGATGCGTCCCTAATATACCAGTCCTTTTGAGTGGTACACTGCCCACTGCAACGTTTTGTTTACGTGACAACCCTTACTAGTTGGCTGTGTCCGGTGGTGGAGGGTTTAACGACACATTTATATATTTACGTGCTCTAACCCCAAAAAACCTGTATTATGGACAATTTAGTAGTACTTCCATCAGCATTACAGAGGCATTTGAATGTTTTCTCTTTCCCATGACCAGGTATCTATCATGCAGAGGGAATGTTGTTTCCAATAACATTTGGCAACTACTGTAAGCAGTATCGTATTTATTTATGAAGCCTCGCTGCCGATTAGACATAAAAGGTCACAGCTCCTGTCCACAGTTTGCTTCCTTAAACACATTCTTTTGGATAACACAAGTCCAGACAACCAAGCAGCCGCTGGGCTAATATATACTTTAGATTTGACGCCGAGAGAGACGAATGAGAAAGTACGTTTGTATTCTTGGTTCTTTCGGTAAAGTCACGTAGAAGGGAAATAATAAAATAATAAAACAAAATCCAAATAGAAAAAATATTATTTTATTATTTTATTATTTCCCTTCTACGTGACTTTACTGAAAGAACCAAGAATATGAATCCCTGCAGTCACGAAAGCTTTAAATCAAAAGTACGTTTGCTTAATTACCTCCAGACATTTTCTTATCCTAATTGTTGAGTACCTGGCATACAAGTCACACACGTTGTGTTTTTCATTCGCCCCCCTAAAGCAATGAGGGATGTATTCGTGGCACTGCGGTGAATAACGGAATAATGTGAAGTGAAACCTAATAATATTACGGTGGAGCGGTGGTAAAGTGGTTAGCGCACTTACGCTATGCACCCACCAATCTGGATTTGCCTGGCCACAGCTAACATCAACCCATATTGCCGGGAATCTGGGTTTGATTCCGAGCAATCTGTGTTTGATTCCTGGCTACTCATGCCAGCCGTGGCCGGGAATCAAACCCAGATTGCCATTACATTATTACTATTGTATATTATTTAATACTGTCGTGTAAAATTTCGTGAATCGGCTGGCCAACAATTGGACAATTAATCCCTCTGGGACAAGTAACCGTGGGGCAAGTGTACTGAAGAACACTAATATTTGATCAGTCTATATCTTCAGAAATAGTACAAACATTGAAACAGACCATTCAGCAACGAGTGGACTACTGCACTCTAAGTAGCAACTCAACACACAGTTGAAGCAATGCTCTTTGGTTCCTTCGGTATACTTCTTACTTAAATGTGCTTCTTTAATGATTTTTTTTCGCGAGAAATTCACAACACAGCACTGTATGACTGTACATTTATATTTCACTTCCCTCACGATACTGTCATGGGAATTCCGCCGTGGCAGCAGGCGATAAGAAAGGGGAAACGTTTGAAACACCGAGGAAGTCACTACAGTACGACACACAGCACATTATTTTACTTACAGTCTTTATAATCTACTACGGAATATAAGACGCACCCCCCCTCCTCCTGTATTCTAAATTCAAAGTTTAGCGGTGCATCTTATACCCCAGTCGGTGTGTGAGACGGTGTTTGTTTAGAGGGGAGGGCAGTGGTGGTGTAGCGGTCAGCGCTACAAACCCGGTGACTCGTGTTGGATTTCCGCTCACGGCCAACACCCAGTGACGATTGTCTGAACCGATCCTTGGGCCTCCCCTAGGTCGACTCAGCCTCAAATGAGTACCTGGTGCGGTGCGTAAACATCGCCACTCGGGAGGCAAAGGCGGCCGGGCGTGGTGCTGGCCACCCACCCCTTAAGTGTGCCGTGATTGCCTTTAAAGGTGCTTGATAACAGCACTTGCCCCAACAGTCTGTTAAAGGATTATAGGGGGACCTTTGTATTAAAAATGGACTAATAATAACCCCCCTCTCCTTTTCATTCATGATACATTTTCAATGACTATCATTTCCTTCATACATTGAATATACTGGTAGGAACCTCCTAGTTACACCAGCCCACAGGGAATTATTGTGTCCGTCCGTCGTGTAGGGAGGGGCTGGGTGGGGAGGGTGGGGCTGGG
>CM025655.2:8154844-8172365 GCA_014621495.2 Entosphenus tridentatus
TTATTTTTATTTAACTTTTATTAATTTTAATTTTTTTTACCTACGTGACTTTACCGAAAAAACCTAAGAATATGAAACCTCAGGGATTATATTTATAATAACGCATGATCAGATTTGCCATCACCGTCTGGAGATGTCTCGTGTCTTCAGATTGAGAAAGAAATCCTCCCCGAGGTACAAATCAGACTGTGTTGTGGCAGCGGTTTCTAACGTGAACAACTTAAAATGTTATCTTCGGTAGGCAATTCACGTTTAAATAATAATTATACTTTAATTGTTTTTAAACAAGAAATCAATTGATTGAAAAGTATCATTTATTAGAAAAAGTATTTCTCATATCCAGCTGCTTGCTGGGGCAGTGCTCAAAATCCTCTAGTGCATGACACGCGCCAGGTTTCAGAGACCCGACTGGTTTCAGAGAACCGACTGGTTATAGGAGAACCTACTGCACTTTGGTATGATCGCACCCAACTCAGCATTGAGCTTTCAAGTAAAAAAAAAACTTTGAAAAAACAAGTAGTCTTCAGCTTAATGTTGACACCTGGGTATTCTTTCATCTGTAAACATTTGCTATGCAAATAATACACCTTTTCTATTCAAAGGTTTGTTTTCTTGCCTTCCATTTGTGATGCCCAGCTGGGGTTACCAAGGTATTAGGTAGGTTTTGTATTTGGTGATGTGAAGTCAGACGTGACATTTTGCATCGATTTATCAATTAAAGTCGACTGCAATACTCAGGATACACGTAATCTTGAAAGGGGAGCCTTCATACAAACAAAATTTTAAAGCTAATGCTTTAAATGCACACGTAAACCTGGGTTAACTGTGCACACAACGTAACAATAGCTGAGACCACATAACTCACTCAAGCTGATGGCTGGAGGCTGTGTCACTTGAGTCACATTCTTCAAGACACTCAACTATCTGGGGCTATATTATTAGGGCACCATAGCAACATTGTGCGTGAACACACGACTTTAGTAGCGGAGGACAATTACAGCGACATCAACAAGAAGCTGATTTGCACTTTGAATGTAGCGTTTGCCCCGCTTTTATTTCGTCATAGCACTTGCTTATATAGGAACGCCTCACTCAGTCTCAAAACTGCGTTTCCGGAGGTCCTCAATAACACCCCCCGTTGTCGCTTGAAGTCACGCCAGCCCTTTTGGACAATGCGAATTCAACCCCGATGAAGGCTGCATCGCTGAATGGAGTTCAAAAGAACTCACACACACCTTGTGAAAGACCCAACGCAGAAACCTATTCTAATAGAACATGCCAATTTGTCACTAGTACAGCACACCAACAAAACCTGTATTATGGATGATCAGTTTAACACGTAGGCTTTCGCGACCAATATTATTCATAATCAACGTTTTTGGGTTTAGATCGCGTTATTTATAAATGTGTCGTAACCCTCCACCATCCGACACGGCCAATCAGTAAAAAAGTGTCACGTTGACAAAAGACAAATAGTTCACTGCTTTAGCCCACCGGTGTGTTGAAGCGTGAAACTACAACATTTACAATTTGAGTAGCACGACGTTTCGCTGGTAATTGCATCCAGCATCATCGGGCAATTCGCCAGAATGGATGATGCTATTACCAGCGAAACGTCGTACTCAAATTGTAAATGTTGTGGTTTCACGCTTCAACACACCGGTGGGCTAAATCAGTGAACTATTTATCTTTTGTCAACGTGACACGTTTTTACTGATTGGCCGTGTCGGGTGGTGGAGGGTTACGACACATTTATAAATAACGCAATCTAAACCCAAAAACGTTGATTATGAATTATGGATGATATTGGTCGCGAAAGCCAACGTGTTAAACGAAAAGACATGGTTATGTTCACAAATGGCAGACGTGAGTCGGCGCCTCTCAAGGTCCTCCTACCACTGCAATGCAGAGCCGGTGGGCCCTGTTGGGGGCCCTGTTGTGGGCGTAACTGGAAATGCGCCTCCATACCTGAATGACCAGCTCTGAGTCAAGCCAGGGAGGCAATTAAATGTAGAATGTGCACGCGATAAACATTTTTCTGTAACGCTCCCAGCGGTTTAATGAATTGCAATGATTCGGGGCCTCGATGTGGATTCAAGAATGGAATATTTTTTTTCTCGTTTAAAAAAAAATCTCATTCACACCATTTCATCGGACCTAAATGAGCATTAATATGGTTTGCATATTGTCCCCAAATTGTGCATAATCGATTGTCAAGCGCCTGGAACTTATCCATGTTATCCCAAGTGTAAGTATCTATTTTAATTTATGAATTGATGTCTTAAATGCCTTCTGCACAGTGCACACTCGTGGATTTCAGTCACAGAAAGAGTTGCACACTTTACAGTTCAATAGATTGCGATGTTAAATTTATATGTCGAAATAACACTCGTATCTCAGAACGCTTTACAAAAACCGTGACCATATATTTTTTTAAATATATCATATAAAAGACAGGAAGTCGTGGGCAGTGGGAGAAAAAACAAGACGAAGGTCGTTGGACGTGGTTTTCGACTGCACAGAC
Source organism: Entosphenus tridentatus (assembly GCA_014621495.2). Taxonomy (NCBI): domain Eukaryota; kingdom Metazoa; phylum Chordata; class Hyperoartia; order Petromyzontiformes; family Petromyzontidae; genus Entosphenus; species Entosphenus tridentatus. The sequence continues at coordinate 8,157,369 of CM025655.2, forward strand.
GGCTGGAGGAAGATGGTTCCAGACTGTGGGCGCAACAGAGGAGAAGGAATGACCTCCCACGCTAGCCACTGTTAGCAGTGTTATGGTAGAATGAAAAAATGCCATGTGATAAACATTGTATAAATGTTTGTTGGGGTAATGTTTACGCTAAAAAAGGATTTTGACTTTTAAAAAAACTGCCCCTGGGTAAACCACCAAATTGTTATTAAAAAAAAAACTTTTTTTACGAAATACGGGAATAGGAGGATCGTCTGAGAGAAAGAAACCTGAGACGTGAGAGGAGCGGTATAGGCCCAGAGAGTGGCCATATAAATATAAATATTGGCTACCAAAGATTCAAAAGATAAAAACATGTTTGACCTTTCAGTTTGATTCTTTCATATTTCAAACAGGACAGTCACATTCTCTGGAAACATTTGTCTCTGCTACTGTGTTACAACCACGCATTTTTCTTGCAGTAAAACAACCCCACAGACAATTGCAGCGTTATCGCCGAAAGGCAGAACTGTAAAATGTATTTCAAGAAGCAGAGTTGGCGTTCAGTGGAAGGTTACACGACATTTCCCCCATGACCCACTCCGCACAAGCGTGACACGCATAGCCACATCCGTGGAACCGTTCCAACCCCTAGCTCAGACGTCTCGTTTTTAAATCCTTTATATTAAGTTCACTTGCTTGCTTGCTTGCGCGCTTACGACCGTGCAAATCTTTCGGTCGTTTTTTAACCCACTTCCCGTGATCCAATCGAGCTGATATCTTGCACACAGACACGTTGTGCGTGACAATTTATTTTCGTGAATTTTTTTTTCCAAAATATTACACTTTGTAGGCATAAATATTTATTTAATTACCAATTGCTTAATGGTGGCAGGCAATCATCTGACCCATAGGTGGCAGCCATCTCAAGCCAGAGGACGAGAGGACTCTAGCCGCCACGCATATAAAGGATTTATAGTGAAAAACTTTGTTTTTACGGGTTAATTTTTTATTGTGTGTACGCATGGCCCCCACAGAAAGATCCTACTCATTCTTGCCAACGCGGCTCCAGGTTCACACAAGGGTGGTGGTTCACGGCTCCAAGCAACTAATTTCAACTCGGGAGTTTTCGGCCTCAGATTGATGATGCAGGTGGGCTAATTGATGATTGGAATGCGAAGACAACGATTGGTGATAATGACGCACCGGTGGGTGCGCCCTGATCGGATCGGTGAAGGCGCTGCTGATGATGAGGCTACTGCCAACACAATCCAGTTTCTCAGTGAGTGTCCGCAGGAGTCGATTTGTCTCCGCGTCTATGCTAGTCTGTGATTGGCTTAATGAGAAAGGCGCCAACGCAATACAGTTACTCATTTAATCCACCAACATAGTCAGCCTTGGGATTTACAATCACCGGGCATTGTAAAACCCAAGGCGGACTTTGTTTCTTTCTAAATCTGAAGCCACGAGACATCTCCAAACGGTGCTGCCAAAGCTGGTCATGCGTCATAATAAATGCAATCTCTGAGGCATAGGGGGAGGCCTGGCTCATAATCCAGGTGTCTGAGATCCAGCAGCTTCCACGTGTCAAAGTCTGATCAAATTGTGATTTTCCCCAGAAGGTGAAATATTTGTGTTGTCTCATTTAACCTTCAAAAAAAATACAATGACCGTAGTGTCTGTGTGTGTGTATGAGCGCAGTTTGGTTTTAAGGGCTCAAAGTACAGTATTGTATAACGCTGTATGTTGATAAATTAATGATGAATTAAAATAGCGCAGTGGAATTATGAACAAGCAACCAGCAGCTGTTCTGCTGTGGGTCCTGCGCCGTAATGTGTTGCAACACTCCTGCAGAGACAATGCGCGTTCATTTTCCTGAAGAATAAAACAATAATCAAAGACGTGTTTAGTGTCATTAATAATACACAGCTTTTCAAACTTGTGGGTGAGGGGTCACCTAAAACCGCCTCGCCTTTCAAACACTGCGGTGTAACAAAACAACCCACACTGTGACATTGCATCAGCGGCACTCTCTCTGTGTGTGCAGTAATCAAGTCGTAAATATGTGCATCTCACAAGTGGTTGGCTACGTACGGTGCGAAATAAGTTCAACATACGTACATATGCAAGTGAAGGAAACTACAAACTCAACGATGACCTCCGTGCACTTTCATTTACACTGCTCGGCAAACGTCTGCAGACCATACTTTATTGAATTGTTAAACGTATGGACCATTCACACATACTTTTACAATTTTAATGACATCTTTGGTAAATGTCTATTGCACGGTGTCATAGATTACAGCACTCATGCGACAAACAGCATCCCTCGTGGATCTCTTGCAGATTAAGTTAACATCTCCTTCTCGTCTCTGGTACATTGCAAAGGTTGCGTAGAGGCCGGCTCACGTTACAAACAGCATCGCTCAAGCAGCGATGTGTGGACACCACTGCGCTCTTTGCACAACGGATGTACGTTGAACTTCTTTCACACCGTACGTAGCCAAACGTGCTAATCGGAGGTGGGGGACAACAAACTAAACACAAAAATCACTTACGAAGAAATTCGTTAACAATCTAGGTGATTTAAAGGTGCATAGCTCCAGTGGCTTCTTGATATCGGAAGGAAGAGCGTTCCAGACGGCCGCAGAAGCGCATGTCCACAGCCCTAAAGCCGCCGTCGCTACAGCTGCTGCAGCTGCGAGGATGACACCGCGGAGTTCACGGCGCGGGTGACGAAGCCGCTTCGTGCCCCTGCCCCGAGCCACAGCGCCCCCCCCCCCCACGCGCGCCACGCGGAATCGTTTACCTGGCACCCCGCACGTGCGGGGTCGCCCCCGACCCCCCCCACCCCCCCCCCGGCCCCCCCCCCCCCTACTCCCACCTCTCGTGCCCCCACACCCCCCCACCACAACTGTTGTGAAAATTTAACACATTTTGTGAAACAGCGTCGCCAGTGGCGCGCACAAGCACGCACATTAACCGAAACTACATCATGGGAACTCCTTTGCCAGTACCAAAATATACTAATAGGGTTTTTCCCCTTTTTTCTGGCAACAAAACTGACACCTTTGGCAAGGAATCATGCTTACATTAACCACAATACTTGCAGTCAAATGCAAACAAAAAACAATACTCTGATAATTTATGCATTGTCTTTGAAACTGATTGGTCCACACCAGAGACAGCTTACTTTAGAGCCTAGTCTCGACCAGATGACGCCAAAAGGCGCACAGAGTATTGTTTTTTGTTTGCATTTGACTGCAAGTATTGTGGTTAATGTAAGCATGATTCCTTGCAAAATGTGTCAGTTTTGTTGCCAGAAAAAAGGGGAAAACCCCTATTAGTATAACCGAAACTACTCAACACATTCGTCAAAACACTCTCTGCTAAAGTATTACGTTTGTTTTGTTTCACCATTTGAGAAAGGGGGACACCAGGATAGGCTCACCTGCACGAGTGGCATTCGTCTGGCAGTATGGGGCTACGATTGGTTAGGTATCATCCCAAGAGTGATTTGCAGGTAATTTAATGTGCTATAAAGAAGGACCGTTGCCCGAAACGTCATCTATCATATATTGTTTTGCTATTAAAGGCCATGGTGTTATAGATTGACGTGTAGAGTTGTATTTGCATCTGACTTGAGATCATTTATCCCCATGTGAAACGATGGCACCAAACACAAAGACAAAGACCCCCCATATAGCTTTAACAGACTGTTGGGGCAAGTGCTGTTAGCGAACACCTATGGAAGCCGGTACGGCACACGAGGGGGTGGGTGGCCAGCATCACGCCCGACCGCCTTTATCTCCCTAGTGGCGATGTTTACACATCGCACCAGGTACCCATTTGAGGCTGAGTCGACCTATGGGAGGCCCAGGACCGGTTCAGATAAATATCGTCACTGGTGTTGGCCCTGAGCGGGAATCAAACTCCGGTCGCCAGGTTCGTAGCGCAGCGCGCAAACCACTACACCACCGCTCCCCACACACACACACACACGTGAGATGCCTTTTACGAGTTCAAGTGAGGTGGTTGTCCACCATCATCATCAGCAGCCATGATCAATCCACTGCTGTACGAAAGTCTCCCCAAGCCATAGCTGAAGCTAATACTTTAGATTCCATCGCAGTGAGTGTATGCAAACGCCAAGATATGCCATCACATCCATAACTTTGTACAGATGTGGTTGCGTTTAGAGGCCACACCATAAATTAAAATTGCTGTAATTTTTTTAAAACAAAATTATCTCCCTGAATGCCGCGTAATTGCGCTCGGAGACGTTTATTGCTTTATGCCGCATTACAAATTTAAGTTGTTGTAATTGAGCTGGGAAGTTGTCAACACAGAATTTTCATGCCATTAAAAAAGGGCTTCTGTATGAACACAACAAAATGCAGTTGGTTGGAGATATTTGCAGTAAAAGTAGCCAATTAAGCCCACTGGGTTCCTCGTAAACAAGCGGCACACTGCTTAATTGGGCCACTGCAAGTTTAATGAACCCATGAGTCGTAGCGTGTTAAATACAAATGTTATTCTTCTGCAGCCACTGGCCTTTGAAAGAGCCACCTATAAGAGAGCCTGTGATAGTAGTAACAAACACGATCGTGCATTCGCTTGCGCAGTACTTGACCTCGTGTCATTACCATCATCATCATCACCACCACAATCATCAGCCATGGTCAGTCCATCTCTCACGAATCTTTTGTGTAATGTAATGTAACAACACACTTCAATTATTCACATTGCCCACACGTTTTAGCTTGTTTTGGTTTATACGTAAATGTTATTTGACAGCGCACAAACGTAATGTTATGCTGTGTTTCAATGTGCGATTACATTCAGCCATTTATTTTAAAGATGTAAAGCGATCTGCCAGCATGCATTGAAACGGATTTCTAAAATAAATACAAATGTTCGTGTGCTCTGCTCCAGAAGCTAATAAGCCATACATGCAATACAACCCAGAGCCTTTGGAAAGGATTTGGCCATGTTTGTTTGTTGTAGTACAGAGTTAGACTGATGGCCTTAATCTAAGTTGTCTTGTGGTTGTTGTTGTTTGACTTGCATCCCACTGGATTTTTTGCACTCAGTGTTGGTGTACGGTGCTTTTTCTGCAATATTTTGCTGTTTTTTTGGATTTTCTGTTAGCACTCAGTCACTTTAAGATGTTTTCTTGTTCATGTTTTTGTTTTTTGTTTGTTGCGGTTGCACCCGATTCAAGAACCGAATGGCTCACAGGGCGATACCTAATAAATGAACTTGAACTAATCGAGACGCTCTAACCCAAAATCCCAAATCCCCATGTGCGCTGAGGTTACATCACGGCACGATGCAGGGATGACATCACCCCTGCATGCATTATGGGACTGCCGGCAACGATCGAGTGAACGGGAACGAGTGGAGTGACTCGTCAAGGTGCTATTGGGATTCCATTTCAATGACATTCCCTCTGACAGGCCGGCACTGTGTGCGATGTTCTCGTTGATGAAAATGAATACTCATGCAATGGCCTCACTGCAGTACACTTTAACACGCAGCCTTTCGCGACCGATATTATGAAGGTTTATTTACGCAAACTCACCCCCCACCCCAAAACAACCTTTATTGTGGATCCAGTACACTTATGTAAATGTACAAATCACAACGGAGAAAACACAGTGACCTAGAATTTTAGGTTTTATAGTTATACGGGAGGTCCGTGGTTTAAGCTCCCTCTACCCCATATTCTCATGAAGTGGAGCCACCGTGGCGAGATGTTAACTACCTCGCCTGGCATACACGAGCCGTGGGTTCAATCCCGACCCTGACGCCTGTTGCATATCTGGAGTTTGCGTGTCTCTCCCTCTCTCTCCCCGTGGTCGCGTGGATTTTTCGCCTGATCCTCTGGTTTCTCCCTGGTTGCTTCGAGCATTATATTTGGCTGCCGTAAATTTCCACCACGACGATAAGCCACTTCGTTGAGCCATAATGTGTGCCTGATCGCTTCTGAAAAAGAGCTGCATCGCTCAGTGGGCCTTACCTGGTAAAACTACAAGTTATATCGTTTTAGATTTGAAGCTTTCGTGACTGCAAGGATTCATACTCTTAGGTTTTTTTCGGTAAAGTCACGTAGGTAAAAATAAAGAATTAATAAAAATTTATAGTAAAAGTAATATAAATAATAATAGAAATAAAATAATAAATCACGACGTTTCGGAGGCAACACAAGCTTCCTTCATCAGGTGTAAAAAGGCACAGCAAAATAATAACTGCAAAATAATAACTGCAAAATAATAACTGCAAAATAATAACTGCTGTGCCTTTTTACACCTGATGAAGGAAGCTTGTGTTGCCCCCGAAACGTCGTGATTTATTATTTTATTTCTATTATTATTTTTTATGAAATGTTATTAATATTTTTTTACCTACGTGACTTTACCGAAAAAACCTAAGAGTAGTTTAAATCGTTTTATTAGTCTTGAACAGTGACTCGGGAAGGAGAGTTGAGATAACACCATCTCCCGTTGCTGTGCAATGTAGCACCCAGGCCATGTATTTAACACATTTGACTGTCAGCATGGTTCCATGACTCCTCAATGTAATACAAACTGGTGGGAAATGATGGGAGGGAGAGGGGTGGGAGAGATGATTACGCAAACAAATGTAGTGTTTCACATATCTTAAGCTTTTGAAATATCGTTGTGCATAAACACGGACGTCATTTCCTTACGTGTTGTAACATTTCAACGATCTAGATTCCTTTCCCACGTTCACAAAACAGCAATGATCTAAGCAAAAAAACATGTTTGAATTCTCATCATACTACACAGTGGAGACATTTATCAGCTGCTTCTTGCGGAAGATGCAAGCGTCACATTCCTTGTAAGTGGTGTTATGAATATTTCCTGGGAACGAGTCCCATTATCTGGCCACGGCGTTGCGTTGCTTTGAGAACGTTTTTGTTTATCCACTCCCCGATTCCCTATGAAAGTTGTGTTTGATACCCCGTATGGTTGGGCGTTATGGGAACACAGTAACTCAAAAGATTGTCCTGCATCTGTTAAATAATACTATTAATTCAGAGCCCTTTCTCAATCCTCTGTTGACTGAAGGCGTCCCGATGCCTTGTTGTCCACGAGGGTTTTTTGTCGGGTTCACAGGTCACTGTGCTAACCACTGCACCGCCGCTCCACCCCCACACAGGCTGAAATCACTTCACTGTTTTCAGCTGTCCTCCATTGTGCCACGACTAAATGATCCCCATTCTGTGTCACTCATGAGGTGTTTTTGGCCACACTTCAGCACAGTGCTCAGCGTGGGTTGGTGAAGGTTTGGGGTTAGAAGGAGAAAGGGAGAGGCATGGTGGGGGGGGGGGCAGGACTGTTCCAGATATAACTCCCCACTAATATTAACCATGGCCAGGTATCAAACTTGGGTCACCAAGCTCATAGTGCATGCACTAATCACTGCACCAGCACTTCATCCCACTCACATTAATTCACCTGCGAATTTGCATTTCCTGTAGCGTCATCGGACGAGATTTGCTAGAAAATGCTTTTTTGCAAAATACAGCACGATGCTTCACATTCCAATATGATTTCTAATGTTTGAGTCAGGGTAAAAAGCAAATATATTCTTATCTGGGTAAACAGCATTTTCCTATCTGTTGTCATCTTAGTTACACGCTGGTCTGCATGAGCATCCTGCCTGGTCGGATATGAGGAGTACTGACCACACGGCCAAAGGTAAAGAAAAATGCGCAGCCCTGCAAGTGTTTACTGACGCCACTACCGGCAGAAGGGTCTCCACTCAAAGGTGTCCCAGAGAGCCCCTCTAGAAGAGGGTATTTGGTCTCCTCTTCCATGCTGGTCCAGACGTCTTGGTGGAGGTGAGAGTCCCCACACTTTGCCCCACCCTAAGTGTCGATTACTGCACTTGGCCCGGCCCATAGTCATGCTGATGTCAAACGATTCATATTCTACTTTTTTTGTTTACAAGTTGAAGCCGACTGAGCTATGAGCTATTATAGGACCCAGAGAAAGATCCACGCTGCCACGGGGAGAACATGCAAACTCTAACTGTACATGCATCGTCAAGATCCGGATCGAACCCTCGACTGTCTGCATACCAGGCGAGGGAGACATCCTCTCATCACCGCAACTCCATTTGCAAGTATCGCTCGGTTGAGGAGAAAAAACTATTTCTACAACAATGTCAATAATTGAGAATGGACTTGGAGGTCCTCAAAGCTACAGTCGTCTTCTATGGCAAAGTGAGTAGCGACTTAAACGTCTATGTCTGTAGTGTGAAAGCCACGTGATGGCTTCAGGTGAGGCTGGATGAATTGCTACTGCAATTAAACCATCGGTTCGCAATGGGCCATTTGATTTGGTCAGTGTCTCCACCTTCGCATTCCGTGTTTCCCTTGATTTTTCCACTTACGAAGGTCACCGTATGGGGTCAGTCGTGCGCTATGGGACAACTCCGCCGCAACAGTGAGAATGGATAGAATTGTGAATTGCTTCCATCGTAAGATAGTTTTGTGAAACGATGGAGTGAGTGTGAAGGAGTGGCCCGTTGTTTCACGCACTGTGCTATATTACAAGCCAAAGCTGACATGAGTGGTTAGTAACATCTGAAAGAAACTTGATTTGAAGCTTTCGTGACTGCAGGAATTACTCTTTGGTTCTCAGTGTTTGTTGTAGTACGGAGTAAGACTGATGGCCTTAATCTAAGTTGTCTTGTGGTTGTTGTTGTTGTTTGACTTGCATCCCACTGGGATTTTTGCACACAGCGTTGGTGTACGGTGCTTTTTCTGCAATATTTTGCTGTCTTTTCTTGGATTTTCTGTTTGCACTTAGTCACATATTCACTTTAAGATGTTTTCTTGTTCATGTTTTTGTTTGTTGTTTGTTGCGGTTGCACCCGATTCAAGAGCCGAATGGCTCACAGGGCTATACCTAATAAATGAACTTGAACAGTGTGTGTGTCTCTCTCCGTGTCTGTGTTTTTTCTGTCTCTCTCTGCGTGTGTCTCTCTACGAGCTTGCATTCTTGCACACCTGATAACGGTTGCTTGTGTTGCAATCGAAACAGCGTGTATTCCATTGTTTATTTTCTTTTATTTTCTTTCTACGTGACTTTACCGAAAGAACCAAAGAGTAATATCTGAAAGAGTCCTTAACCAACGAACCAGTGTGGTGATTTCTGGTCAAACAACCCTCACGATTGACGCCGAAGTGGAGCGGTCTTCATTCAGCAGTGGAGTGTCAATGAGATGTGAATTTTTCCCATAATTTATTATTGCAAATGGTAGTGTAAAGTTTAGTTAAATTCCCACCCACGTGATGACGTGACGTGCAGGGGCCTTCATGAATCAGTATCGTGACAATGGGGTGTATACAAACATATGCATTTAACATGAATTCTTAAATATTGCAATTAAATCGCGTTTTATTAATGCTACATTGCCTTGTAGGGTACTTAAATATGAAGAATTGGATAATGGCTTTCCTAGTCCAGATTGTGTGTGTGTGTGTGCGCGCGTTTGTTGAAGGCTGTAGGGCACAGCAGGAGCAGCAATCTATTGAAATCTTGTGAGCTCACAGCATTGGCATAGCACTCACATCATCAGGCACAGTTTGAGAGCCTCAATAATTAATTAGCGGCCGCTGTTAGGATCGATTGCCTAGTGGCAAGTGCCTCCTATGCTGTTTAATAAAACCAAATGTCTCCATTTTTTAACAATCCAATAAATGCCCTTTTACCCACTGCAACTGTGGAATATAATATTGCACGTTAATATTTAATGTTTTGGAATTTTTTTTTGCCTTTGACCGTAATACAATTTTGGCACCATATGTTCGAGATGCACTATATTATTACGTTTTACGAAACCTGATTATATTAAAAATGTAAGAGGTTATTTGTCACAAACAATTTCTATTACGTTTCAATGAAGGCAATTATGTAAAATAGGAATCGCGGTTATATTTCAACGTGGCCGTTTATGAAAACCAAACACGTACACATTCACCGTGCGAGCAAAAGGTGTAACTTAACCCCCAGTATTTCATAGTTTTCCGTTTTCATTACAGGTATCCCTTAACTTGGATTTCATTATTTGATTCCGTATCCACGTGTCACATTCGGTAAAGTAAGCAATTGTAAAAGATCGCGTCTGTCAATTGTAAAATATCACATCTGGTGTTTCGGTCAACAATTTTCAAATACCTGTTCACGTGCAGAAATATCTGGCACAAACGTTATGACGCTACCGTGGAAATCTTTGTGCATAAATGGCTGAAAGACAAAATTGCGTTGGGTGGAACTTTATTCCTTCACAGTACAGCAACACGCGAATACAACACACGCACTACTTCTGCGGCTGAAATGTTTCATTATTTAAGATTTTCTGCGGCATCTGAAACGATCATGTTCTGTACATGCGTATATAAATGATGAGTTTTTTTAAATAAATAAAACAATAACGGAATTTAAATTTTTTGGGGCAATTTCAGTTCACGTTTGAGATTTTCAGATCTTTTACATCATACAATAATACTTAGATTTGTACTTCCTGCTCACAAAAGTGACGTCACCCGATGCCATGTTTTATGATTTTTTTGGCAGGAAAACCGGTGAAGTGGCATCATAAGTGACGTCAATTCCTGTTGCTTCATCCATTCTTTCAGATCAATACAAAATGACCAATGTTTTCAGATAACCTTTAATGTTGTATCTGGGCCCAACTTAAGTTGTTTTGGATTAATCCTAAATTCGGGAACACATCTCTCTCTACCCGTGTAAATGTGTGATTTTTCTTCTTTGTTTGTTTCGGCTTGCTCGACGTCTTAAGCCGAAATTAATTTGACATCTTCATTAAGGATGCTCGAATTGAGACCCGTGGACAAAGAGGTAGCAGTGAATTCCAAACCGATATTCTCTCCCGCAACTCAATCCATCACCCAGCAAGCGACGCAATGGTCGGTCCCCTTTTAGCTCGGCGGCAATTTAATTATTAAACCCCACCAACAGCTGGGCTCTCGCCTGCACAATACAAGATGTGAAGACGCGGTTGTTAGCCACTGACTGATGACCAATTCGGAGTGGGGCAGCTGTAATTCGGACAGATGGTTGTCTCGTACCGACACGCTTTTTCCAATCACACTTATGCTCAATCCCGTCCACCAGGACTGGGCGGATCGTGCATGCGATGTTTTCTTTTGTTGCTACTCCCTCTTGCGGTTTTAATGCGTGACTCTCAGCGGGACAACTTGAGTCATTATTGATGAATCCGGTCGCCTTTGGTTACTCAGTTGGGTCGGGGGAGGCAGTTGGGGCAGGAGGAGCCGCACCGCACTTTGAACGTGCCGAACCCGAGTTTGATTGTTACCATCAGGGGTGGAAATGTGCGTCAGATACAGTCCTGGGCCCTACCCGAGGTTGATTCAGCCTCGAAATGTGTACCTTAGAACTGGGAATAAATATGTTACAGGCGTGGTTCTGGCCCTGACAGCCTCTATGGTTCCATGGGACATCATAATTATCATTGATGATGCTGGGGCAGATATATTTGATGTTTTGACTCCCCAGTTCATGCGTGTTTATGACCTATCCCATGTCTGTCGAGAGGTATGTTGGTAGTGAGGGTGCATATAAAAGCTGAATGCTGCTGTTAGTGTCCAGTTGGTATTTAAACTGGAGTCGTCTTGAATGAGGCTAATGAATTTGGATATTTGTAATGGCAGTGATGACTTTTACAAAACATCGTTTAAATTCGCGCAGTTTTAATAACGTCCACTTGTATTTACAATCTGGGAGCACACATAAATTGAATAACAGCTTGGTGATGTTCTAATGTGCAGTTGTGCAAGGTACTGACATCTTGAAACCACGTGCCAATCTAGTGGCAAGGTCTATCAATATATATTTATAGTAGTATCAGGGGGGCATGCCTCATTTACTTAACAGGTTACATCATTATTACAAACCTCCATGTGTGGTACATTCTCTGATCATCATATCAGCCCTGGTCAATCCACTGCTGGGTGAAGGCCTCTCAAAGCCACCGCCACCTCATGAATCTGCGATGTAACGATCCACCGACGACAAGCATTAACAACTCACGGAGCGCCTGCACACGAACTCATGTCACCACATTTACTAATACTGTATAGTCTTCCATATTTACTTGATAACCCATTTCAGAAAGTTACAAAGTTAACATTTGTATACTCGCTCATGCATATGTAACAAAAAAAAACGTGTTAACTTTTAAACAATCATAACATACGCATCGCATTTTAAATCATGTTCTTTCTTCTTCTCGACTCCTTTTGTCAATAACATTGAGTAATGTTCTAATTACGACGCCATCCTGCTTACTTGACTGGCTATTAGCAGCAGCAGCAGCAGCATAGAGGATGCTAATGAGCAAATTAAATGCCCCGCGGCGTCACAACAGCGAGTGAGACGAGATAAGTGACATCAAGCGGTGGGACGACTGTTCCACTTAACTGCTGCGGCACAACCCAGGCAATGCTTGTGAGAAAGTTTACCAAGATAATACAATTTTCATTTCATATCCCACGGGTTGGAAATCTAGGTCGGAGTCTGGAGCAAAGATTTCGGGAGATAATGGGGAAGAAAATTGAAAGAGCGTCATTGTGACTTTCAGCTCAGCCTATCGCAGCAAAACCACATTTTGTGGGGACTATATTCATACATGATGAACCGTTAGACAAAGTAATTTCAAGCAGTAACAACAATGCGAAAAAAACCCACCCCAGTAGCAATTGAGTAATTGTGCATGTAATTGAAAATGGGACGTAAATTGATAAATGCGCAAACAAGGGCGGAGATATGTACGTTGGGAATTACATTGAGAGACAAAGAGAGGATCACATGGATTAGAGTGCTTGTGCACATTAAAGAAATTGTTAATTGCTGAAAGGGTTGATGGCCATTGGTCGAGAATAATTACGGAATATCAGCCAATGAATGCAACTCATCCTTGAGGATGTCCACCGAGGAAATGGAGTGATGAAATTATCTCATGGGTAGGTAGGTGGAGTGATACATCAGAGGGTCAGGGGAGATTGCGATGGCTTTGAGAGGCCGACATTTAGCTGTGGATTGATCATGGCTGACAATGAAACCATTGCATTATATATTATTTGCAGATAAAGGCTTCCCATTTAGGACACGGATTAATCTGGTCCTTTGCATCTCCAATCAATGTATTGTATTTCATATTGGTTGAAGCGCTGACATGGATGATGATAATGACGACGATGATTATAATTATAATTTTCAGAAAAATGTGTTGTGGCGTCAAGAGAAACCATCTTTACACCTTTGGAACGTCTAAGGGACAAGTCGTAGGCGGGTCTGGGTTAACGTAGCGGCTTTAAAGTGGCAACATCGGGGTTTCCCAATAAACGCAACTGGTTGATGCGTCATGCTCAAGTTGCTCGTAATATGTGTAGTGGATTCAACTGAGTCGCAGACGTTCTTCTTGGAGGCAACACATTTATTCATTCCAACACGTTAACACAATGGGGTAACTGCCCCTTTACCAGATAACAGCCTATGGTGGTGGACCACCAGGCTAAGCTACACTAATCACACTGGGAGTTAGCTACAACGGACCGGACCTCGACTTGGGTCCAGGTCCACGTGTTGGTGACGTAGGGCGTAGATCTTCAGATGACGACAGCAACGCGGAACCCCGGTCCCTGTGGGGACCCCGGTTGATATGCTCCCGAGTCGTGGCTGGCCCCGCCCTTGTCCACGACCACCTTCGAGAACCCTCTCGTCGTTTCTAGATCCTTCCCGTAGGATCTTGCCCCGCCACGTGACCACTCCCTAGCCCCCACCTGGGGGCCCTGTGTCGAATTTACTGGTCACGTGTCCTTCGGGGTCAACCGGAGAGTGGCATGGTCCACAGTAACCTCGTTCCTGTGGCCCCCACTCTCACATCCTACTCTGTAGGGGTCAGCACTGCACGCAGAGCGTGGTGCCACTCAGCGCTGTCACTCAGCGCTCAACCGAGCCCGCCCTATGGCCGGTTCAACACCCACGTGTACGGGGTGTCCGCGATGGCGATACATCGCACGCCGTGCTTCACGAGAGCCGGCATTACCCAGTGACGTCCGCGATGTCGCAGCATCAGCAAGGAAGCAGAGCGATTATTGTGAGTGCTGAACCAAGCTGACATCTTGATGAGTGCAGTCACACTTGCAATGTTCGTGACCAACGCCTTGTGGAACACGTGACTGCTGCAGCTGCGGTAGTTTGTGAGTCACACGACTACGTCACGATTTGCGTGGTCTGCGGTGCTGTAAGCAAGATGCTCATCCTGACAAGTGTGTGATATGCACACTCATATGGATTAAAGGTCGATAGTGATGGGTGTTTTGATCACAGTTTGCGGGGAAAACTTGGATTAGAGAGCGTGCGTAAGGTAGAGACATCAGCTTGACTGTTAATGTGTGTATGTTGAACTTCTTTCGCACCGTACGAAGCCTACCGCGCAAATCGAAGGTGCGGGGGAAGGATAACAAACTAAAAGACAAAAAGCAGTTCTATAGAAATTAATTTTCAATGTAGCTGATTTAAAAGTGCATGCAGCTCCAGTGGCTTCCTAACATCGGAAGGAAGAGCGTTCCAGACGGCCGCAGAAGCGCATCCGAAAGCGCCGCGCGATGCGGTGACCGCCGTCTTTTGTGTCCTACCCACTGCCATTTAGGTTTAAGAAACGTTGCTCGTAGGGGTGGCGGCCAATGGTCGAGACTAATGATGGGGCGGGAGCCAAAGGAAGGAATACGCATGAGAATTCACCTAGTGGGGGAGATGGAGTCATTAAATCAGCTCGTGTACATGTGCTAGGTATGTTATTGCATTCCAGTATGACGAGAAACTGTGGCAGCTTTGGGAGCCAGTTATCCAGCAGTGAATTGACGACGTCCTGGGCAATGCGTATAGGATTTCACTAAAACCGCTAAAAGTACACGATGGTCCAGATGTATTGTGACCC
>CM025655.2:8172375-8183950 GCA_014621495.2 Entosphenus tridentatus
GGGGGGGGGGGTCTGTAAATGCTAACGTTTAATCCCAGCAGCCGGGGGGGGGGAGGGGGGCAGCGTGTCTCATGCTGGGCAGTGATGTGCAGCGGTCCAATCGTGGCCGGTGGCATCGCAGGGAAGCGCGCACAGCCGCGGTCGCCGTGTATTTATAGTCGCTTGCTGGCCGCCACGCGAAATTAAGCCCCCGAAATTGGCAAGTCCCGACTGGATGCCGCTGTTTCCCGTACCCATTATATGTTTCTTGTTGCTGCTGCTGCCAAACATTGCGGTGATGTAATGGATTTATGCTCAGGCGTTACCAAACCTGGACCAAATGCATTCATTGAATTACGAAAGCGTGACGGTCGTATATGATGCTTCCTTTGTCGATATCCCCGTTGGCAATGCTCATAATAAATACTGGACTGTAATGATGGACGTGTCGTCGTAAATGTAAACCAAGTGTGCTTTGCATTCTGCACGTGGGTTCGCGTATTAATTTGGATGGAAAACAAGAGTGTGTTCATTACGGTTCGCGGCAGGGGTCCCCTTTCCCTTCTGTAATTTGTCCCAAAATGAACCTGCAATCATTAGAACGCCTCTCCGCCCCCCATTCCCACCTTAACTCGGAGGGCCTGATAACAGATCGGTGGTCGTTAATGTAACTAAGTGGCGCAATTAATCACCCCCCCCCCACAGTGTGAGTCACTGTCGACTCCGACGTTGCTGGTATCGTCATCGTCATCATCATCATCATCGACTGAAGGTGGCGATTTGGAGAAATAAATGCGGATTCTTCGGCCGCTTTTGTTTCGGATAAATCCATGGCCGTTCTGACCGCTCGTCAAGGAAATGTGTGTCGCTGTGATAAAACATTGTATTCCTTTTCAAATTTAAATCACATTTAAATCAGATTCTGACAACCATTTCAGGCACAATGCGGTGCAGTAAAAAGGTTTAAAATCTTACTTGCCTTTAATTCATCTTTCAATCATTTCCTGATTGATTCATTGATGCATTCATTTTCTCTTCAGGGCACAAGCATAATGGCCCAATTCCAGAGGCCCAGATAACCCAGTAATTTTAAACGAGACCTTTTAAAGAACAATAAGCCGATGGACATGTTTTAAATCATTATATGTGGAGATGGGAAACAGAGTTACGCTTTTATACAGTATATGAATAATGATTCACACCCATGTCCAATGAGCTTGTACACAATCTTGCTTTTTGCATTGACCATGGCCACTTCGCTTAAATGGAGTGCTCTTGCCAAGGCCGCAAGTAACACCTGATGATCAGCAGCATTTGTTCAACAAGCCTGACTCTGATGATGAGATTCGGAAGATCGAAACCGGTCCAGAGATTGCTTGCCTAAACAAATGTTGCCGGTTAATATCGATCTGGAAACCCAATCGAGCGATGGGCTAAACAATACAGTTACTTCCTTGTGGAGAAACGGAACGTGGTTCTGCCTTTTTATTCTTGAAAACAATCGCAGTTTTTAGCCAGGGATGGGTCCTAAATGCCAGCCAGCGTATCATGCTCCCAAATAATTCTGAGCGGCGGTGTTATGGCTTTGGCCGATCCACACAGAAATCAATACTGCGTATGCGCAGGTCAGAAACCGCTCCGCAGACGCACACACATTATACATTACAATGCAGCTGTGCATGCCGGGCTTGGCACTGATCTCCAGGATCACCACTGACAACCGAGTCTGCCCCACACCTGACGCGACTCGAGGTGTGTTCGTCAGCTGGGTTTCGCACGACACCTGCCGGTCTCAGAGAAGATGGCAAACGGCAACGCTGCGCTCTCCCGCCGCCGCGTTCCGTTCCACGGCTACGAAGCCGCTAACCCACGTGACGTGGCTGAGTCCCAGATCCACAGCAGACGATTGACGGAGCTGAACAGCCAACGAAGTCGCTTTGCGTGACGGGCCTCCGGCGCAATATGCCCTCTCTCGCGATTTTCGATTTTGGGAATGTTTGAATGAAAAATTGGGTGGACGGCGGATTTGGGAGTGGATTCCAATGTGACGTGGCCACCCTGAAGACCCGCGTCTGGCACAATGTTTGTGGGGAATTAATGATCACTGAGAAGACCTCACACGTGGGATTGACGAATGTTGAGGAACTCAAAACGGCTGTCCGGAACTGATCTTGCAGTAGGCAGCCACCCGTTTGGAAGAATCTGTCGAGGTGAATTTGGGCACGAATCCGAAGGTGTGCCGAGAAAGAGGGCAACGCACGGAGCTGTCGTAATTAGAAGTTCATTATGTCATGAGACCTTTTTGCCAATATCAAGTATGAAAAATAGGAATAGGTTTAAACGCTTCCTGGCAATAAAGCAGGTGTTAAGATGTTCAAACACCAAATAGAAACCTTTTGCAAGCAATCAAGCCTCGCATTAACCACACGTACTCGTGGTGAACATGCAAACAAACATGCTCTGCTAATTAATTTAGATGTGGGCATTGTCTTTGAAACTGATTGGACTACACCAGAGACAGCCTTGTTCATGGTCTAGTCTCACCAGTGTCAGATCAGAGATCGCCAAAAGGTAAAACAAAAATCAGTTTCAAAGGCAATGTATATATTACTAGAGCGTGTTTTTTGCGTACGTGTGGTTAATGCAGACTTGATTCCTTGCACGATGTATCTATTTGGTGTTTGAGCATCTTAATACCTCCTGGTATATTGTCTGAAAGGGTAAAACCTTTTTCTTCTTTTTCAGAGGTTCGTTACCTTTTAGTTGTGTGGCCACCATGTCGATGTTCGACCGACAAAGCCACCGAAACAACACGAACGGAACGAATACGGACACCGCGTGTAACAGTGTGCAAATGCGTTCGCGTATTCTGTAGCGTTTGGTGCTGCTGTGTTCAAATTGTGCTTCGAGGCAATGACGTGTGAATGAATTGGGTTTGTAGGCAAGCAAGTGTGAACGTGTGGCAGTCTGAAAACAAAGCGGCCAATTGTCTTATATTATATATATATACTGTACATTAAGTAGGCTTTTAAAAGCAATATGATTCATAATTAGTTAATTTTGGGTTCGTTCGTATCGGTATGTACATTTTTAATCAGCTCTCTACCATCCGACAGGGCCAATCAAATCACGTTGTTACTTGGGAAAATATTCAATTGATTTGGTTTATCAACAGCACGGAGGAATGTTGACAAAGCAAGCAAAGTTTTTTTTTACAATTTTGTGTAAAAATGGTCAAATATTGTGCTTACTTTTCAACATTCCTCCAGTGTTTCCGATAAACAAAATCAATTGGAATATTTGCCCATGTGACAGCGTGATTTGATTGCCTCTTTCGGGGTGGTGTATAGTTATAATAACATTTTTATAATATACACGATGATGTAACCCAAAATAACCTAATTATGAATCAATTTAATTTTAGTTTTGTTCTTCCCCAAATAAGACGCGTGCTTTAAACATGATGTACATTATCGTAAGTAGGATGTACGTCATCCGTGTGTTTTGAGGCCATTTGCTTAGCATATGTGCCACAGTAAATTGTTAAACGCAGCCATGCGATGTGTTAGCGGGGTGTGTGTGGCTTCACGCGATGAGTTCAAGGGAGAAAATGTTTTAAAACAAAACGCATGACTCTGAATGCGCTCTGCATGCTGAGCTTAGAGAGACGAGGTTAACAGCAAGTATCGAGAGGCGCAGGCCAGGTCGAGGTAAAATCACCTTTTCGCCATGGTGGTGAGATGTTAACTACCTCGCCTGGTATGCAGGAGGTTGTAGGTTCGATCCCAACCCGACGCCTGCTGTATATTTGGCGTTTGCGTGTCTCTCTCCCCGTGGTTGCGTGGATTTGTCTCCGGGTCCACCGGTATTTCTCTCCACATTTAGAAACGTGCGTTTGGAGTACTGTATTTGGCTGTTATACATTTACACGTGATAAGCCACTTCGTTGGGATATTATTTATGGCCAGTTTGCTTCTGCAAAAGAGCTATATATCTCGGTGGGCTTTACCTGGTAAAATACACAATAGAAAACCTATTCTCATATTTTGGTACTGTCAAAGGAGGTCCCATGATGTAGCTGCTCACCCCGAGCCCTCATTACTCTGATAGTGGCATTGTCTTTGTGCTGTGTACGCCTTTTGGCGTCCTCTGGTCTAACACCTTTTGAGACTAGGCTCCAAAGAAAGCTGTCTCTGGCGTGGACCAATCAGTTTCAAAGACAATGCATATATTATCAGTGTTTTTTGTTTGCATTCTGACCACAAGTATTGTGGTTAATGCCGACATGATTCCTTGTAAAAATGTTTCAGTTTGGTGTTTTAACATCTTAACACCTGTTTTGTTGCCAGAAAAAAGGGGAAAACTTATTCTCATATTTTGGTTCTGGCAAATGAGGTCCCATGATGAAGAGAGTTGAAATTGGACCCAATTTAATTTCTTTCCCCAAGGCCCATGCCGACCACGCTACGCCGGTCCTTTGACTCGACAATCACATCTGGCATCCCTCCTTACGCACGAGAGCTGCTGATGATGATGTTGTTGTTGCTGCTCCATCTCCACGGTGGACGTCCTCTCAGTGCGCCTTCCCTGGTAAAATAAAAAATTTAGTTTAGTTTATAGTTTAGACTTCATTTCCAGGGATGGATTCAATGCTTTCTTGCACAACATGTGTGTACAAGCCCTGAAGGAACTCGCAAGTCTGCGAAACCTAAAGCAACATTTACGGTGATTATAGTCCCCTCTTGCACGTGTACATGAGCAGAACCTTTCTGTTAATCCACTCCCCAAACCGCATAGGTTGTGGGGGAGGGGGGGGGGGTTCGGCCATACTTCACCACGCTGGTATGTGCGAGTTAGTGAAGGTGTGGAGCTTAGACGGAACATGTTGTAGTGCAGCACTGTCCTCTGATGACAACATAGCCTCCCACAGCGGCCTACGACGCCTGCTTGATGCATGGTGGTCACCCATGCAAGCACTGTGCAGGCTCAAACCTGCTTGGCTTCCGAGATATGTTGAGGTTGGGCAAATTCCGGATAATTTGGTCACAAATATTTTTTTATATATGGAGTTTATATTTGTTTATATACAGGGTAGCCCGAAAATCAGGACAGATAAGGTTACTTTATTATTTTAACTACTGCCATTAAAACAATTTTGTTGTAAAATTTTAAAGTTAATATTTTATCTGTTTTCAATATTAATATCTAGTTTTCATTTTCCTCTTTAATAGCATTTGAAGATACAAAGAACTGAAAAATAACTAAAGACGAACAAGTTCAGCAGGTTTTCTTATGAATGCTAAAGAAGGCAGCTGTAATCTTAAAAAAAAAAGTCCGAATTTAATGTTAACTGCAGTTTGAACATTTGTTAAAACTAATGAAATAAACCTACGTGATGTGTTAAAGTAACCCAGTGTGTCCTGACTTTTTGGCCATCCTATTTAGACATATATACAGCCCTTTGTGAATCCACTGCTGGATGAAGGCCGGCCAACACCGTGTCAGTGAAGGATGTCGTTTCACCATACTTCACCACGCTGGTCGGTGCTGGTTGGCGATGAGGTCAGTGGCAGCAGGTCTCTTTGAGCTATCGCTCGTCAGCGTGTGAGGGAAGCTTGTTTAAAACTCTCTTTGGGACGATCTCTTGCTCCAGATGCTTCTGTCGAGGGGGGAGGGGGAGCGACATTAGACCTTTGACAGATCGCTGTGCATTTTATTTTATTTTTTTACCTCCCCGTGATCAATTTCGTACGTGACACCATGGGCTGGTTCAAGCTGTAATGTGCGACACTGCATGGGCATTAAAAGCCATACGGGTGAACCCCACCACCTCCCCCCCCCCAAAAAAAAAAACCCATCTGCATTATCAAGTGTACAATACGCAGCATATACATATGCAATGTCAGTGTAATGTCTACATTCAATTGAACTTATCCTCAATCTGCAGTAGCATGCGCGTGTGATCGCGCGCGCGTGTGCTTACGCGCGGCAAAGTATATGACGTTCGCCTAATTGTTCTTATCGGTTCAGACGTCCCTCTGGGTCCGAGTCTGTCTGGCCTCACACTCCCGTGCACTCTGCAGCCTTTCCCCGATGCGGCCACCTGCTCCCTCCATTAGTTTAATTGGTCTCCACTCACCCCGGCGTCTTCCCCTCCCTCTCGCAGCATCCAGAAAGCGGAGCTCGCCCACTGCGCCCGGCCATGCACGTGTGATCTGCACAGACAGGAAGAAAATAAATAAGTGAAAAATCATTTTTTACGAAAAATTCCTCTCTTCTACTTCGTTAAATAGTCGGGAGCGTTCCGAGGAAGGCTGCCGCAATTTTCGCCCCCCAACCCATCCCCCGGGTTGAGAGACACCGGCTCCTGCGCCGGGTTTGACGCCTGCAAGTGTCCCATCGTCGCTCTGCGTCGTGCTGTTCGTGGAATCGAAGAAGTCAGGCTACAGCGGCTGCAGGTTTCGCGGCGCTCGCTCCTGTCTGGAAATCTCCACGCCATCTCGAGGTGAGGACCGACGCGTAGCCGCGTGGCCCCTGGAACGAACGCTTTTGAATTGCGCACACAGCGAACTGTCGCGCGCGCATTGTACAGGCTTATTCGTTTATACAGGTATGGCGTATTGATGGAAATAATGAATGAATGCATATGGCATGATTAGATTTGTTTCTACGTACATAATTGCGGTAATTTTGTACATCAATATGAATATTTTCAAAATAATTAATTATGTATTCCCATATAAGCCATCTTGCATTGTGTGAAGAATTACATGTGCTTTAATTACCTTATTATTTTTAAAAGGCATATCCTGCCAACAATATTGGTCATATATCAGAGATATTAGTTTTTTTGTACAATGGACTGAGATGCGAAGTTATTGCGTTTTGGCGAAGAGACCTTCCTTTGTTGGGAAGACAGGCAAGACATCGCGGTGGTGGATTGCGTGTTTGTGTGTGAAAGGCGAAGGGCGTGATTCTGAATGCCACCACACGCCACACTCGCTGCAGTGTGCCGCTTCAGTGGTGAGTTGTCACGCAGACCTCTCTGGGCCAAAAGTGCGGAAATTTTTGGCATTCGGACGACCGCCACGGCCACTGCACGACGCGCTGATCATGCGGTCAGCAGCGTGAGCAATGACACGTGTTTTAAAGATCCAAACAGGCTCACAGCGCAACCTTTCTCTTGACGCATGACACTGCATTTTTGCAATGGCCAGGTGTGTAAAGTCAGCAATTCCCGTGCCTCACCGCGTTAGAGTCAGTGTGGCTCTGTGCGAAGGGCTGGCTGGGTGAGGTTGGTGTCTCGAGAATGTTGGCTTCAGTTTGCTGACAATTCTCGCTGTTATCGCTTTAATACTCTGGACGAAGATGACACTCCGGAGGGAAGCTGCTAGCATCGCGTAATTTGGCAGAGGGGGCATTTCACGCGTTTCTTGTGCGCGCGTGTGTGTGTGTGATCCATCGCGGGCTGTATATTTCCAGTACACACACAGTTGACTGCACCGATGGCATGGGGGACGTGGACATCAGAAGCATGTGTGTTATTTATGTATTTATTAACAATGACAATTATTGTTTATTCATCAGTCTCACGACTCATTTTGAAAAGGGCCATGGCCAGTGCCGGAGTTGTCCAGGACTGAGCTCTGGAATATATTCCACCCCCCTCCCTTTCCGCTGTCAGGGCAGGGAGGTTGATTGAAAGGGTGTCCCATGTTATTGTTACAACACAACGCGAGCACAATACAACACGCCGAAACGTTCCAAGGACATGCTTACCGAACATCCGCGACTAGCTGTTCTGGCGCAACGGGACCACGCGAAAGTGGGAGAGGGAAGAAGGCGAATGATGGATCCCCGCTGCCTCCAAGCAGGTGGGGATCCCAGGTTGGGGAGGTGGGGGGGAGATTTAAAAAACGAAGGAAAATGGGGGCGGGGGATTGGAGGTGATCCATAACATCCTCCGTGAGAATATTAAGCCCTGCAAATTATTAGGATATTATGGCAAATTCTCTTATCGCAATATACAGGGTGCTTAAAATTGTTTTTTTAACACTTCTGAGAATTTGCAACGATACCACGAGGCATGTGCTGCCTCCGGGCTCTGGAGACCACCTGGAGAAGATTCCAGCCACGTGTTGACAACGATGGCGAACAAGTGGAGACTCTTTGCCTTGTTGAAGCTATTAACATTACATTTGTTATCATATTACAGTGTATAGTATCTGTTCTTTTTCCATTATAAACGATAGTTCCATATAAGTGTTAAAATGTTTTGAAGCACCCTGTAAATCATTTTGCATTACAAGTTAACACTATGAATACAATACACTTGGTAATTGTAAAATATAACTCGATACAGTGTGTGGGATGTTGTGGTTGTGTTTATTGGGGTTGCAAATATAATCTTTCACTTCTTCTTAAATTGTTTTTACACTCTGGTTACAAAATCCAGTAGAGGTGTAAAATGCATTGAGTCAGTAGATTATGGACTCTTAAGCTCACGACACATGCATGCATTGGTGTGCATAAGAATTTATGTTTTGTAATTTGTGCATGTTATATGTAATCGGTTTGTGTGGCCCCCTGCAGCCACTAGCGGCCGCTACATTCACCACAAAGTAGAAGTAATAATTATTGGCTGGAAAACGAATTGCGATCCTGAATCCCGACAATTAATCAAATCGCCGGCGGCGTGAATCATTATACCACTGAAGAGCAGTGGGCAGGTACCGACCAGCCCAAGGGGGTGGCACAGCTGCACCTCAAAACTACGAAACAAAGAGAATTAAACAAATAAAGTTCCGGCTTTAATGTTGCCAGGAGTACAGCCTGTACACTGCTCAACGACAGAAAACACCAAGTGGTGTTGTTTAATGATATGCTCCCTCCGCACTGTGAATGTCACATAGTGAACGGACAAGATAGTCACTGCATCGCGTGGCGCTTTCAGATGCGCCTGTGCGGCCGTTTGGAGCGCTCTTTTTTCCGATATTTGGAAGATACTGGGAGCTATGCACTTTTAAATCATCGAGATTGACAAACTGATTTGTTTGGAACGGATTTTTGTGTTTAGTTTGTTGTCCTTCCCCCGCACCTCTGGTTAGTGCGGTTGGCTACGTACGGTGCGAAAGAAGTTCAACGTACGATGGAGCAAAACTATCAAAGGCTGCAGGCAATGCAGTCCCCACGTGTCAGAGGGGCCCCACATGCGAGATGGGAAATCGGGCACGGGGATATCCATTTCCATTCTTTGCACCAGGGTAGAGTTGTGACCTCTTCCACTGTAGACCAAATCCAGAGATATTTCTCAATCAGCATAAGTCTCTGTGCGGTACACTCGAATCAAGTTAAACACAATACCGGTAACCATATCTCAGTACAAATCAATTTCTGCCGGCCGAACACTTTCTCATACTGGATCAAACCCCGGCAGAATTGATATGTACCGAAATCTAGCTCAAACCCAAACAGGTGGCAACCCTAGCAACAGGGTCTATGCCAGCCACGCTACGCCACTGAGTCGTTTTCTGAGTCTGTGGCTCTGTTGTGAATCTATTTGTCTCCGTATGAGTGCAAGGGTCTCTACGTGAATCTGTGGATCTAAGTGCCTCTAACAGTTGGGTAGATATTAATACTAGTATTCTATACTCTTTGGTTCTTTCGGTAAAGTCACGTAGGTAGAAATAACGTAAAATAGTATTCTTTTTTTATTTTACTAGGTAAGGCCCACTGAGCTCTATAGCTCTTTTTCAGAAGCGACCTGGCCACACATGATAGCCTAAAGAAGTGGCTTATCACATGGAAATCTATTGCAGCCAAATATTCATGTTTCTAAATGTGGAGGGAAAAAACGGACGACCCGGAGAAAAATCCACGCGACCACGGGGAGAAGAGACATGCAAACTCCAAATATACAGGTGTCAGCGTTGGGATGGAACCCACGACCTCCTATATACCAGGCGAGGCAGTTAACATCTTGCTACCGTGGCACCCTATTGCATGTGTAGGCAATGCAACTGCACCGAGACCCACGGGCTGGAGGGCCCATTCACTGAGCTGCGAATATGAGGGGTGAAACATTGCACAGGAGGTCCTATTTGATTCATTACACCAGGGCCCATGCAAACCACACTACTCCACTGGATGGATGGTTGCGCTACCCGAGTTTGATTCCTGCTCACGGCCAACACCAGTGACGATTATTTGAACCAGTCCTGCGCAATGAGAACCTGATGCGATGTATACAATACTCGCTACTGGGGAGACAAAGGCGGCCGGGCGTGGTGCTGGCCACCCACCTCCTCGTGTGCCGTGCCGGCCTTCATAGGTGCTCCCCCAGCACTTGCCCCGACAGTCTGGTAAGGCTATACGGTGGATATTTTTCTTGTTTACCCGGGTAGCGGTAGTGTGGTTCTTAGCGCACTCCGCTCCGAATCCGGCGACGAGAATTGGACTCCCCACTCATGGCCAACGTCAGTGACGAATTTCCGAACCGGTCCTGGGCCTCCCTGAGTTCGGTAGACTCAACCTTACGTGGGCACCTGGTGAAAACGTCGACACTGGGGGAGACAAATGCAGCCAGGCGTGGGGTGATGTCCCCGTCACCCTCTCATGCACCGTGCTGGTCTTTATAGGTACTCGCTAACATCACTTGCCCCAACACTATTTGTGTCTATACAGGGGCAGACGTGGGGAATTATTTCTCTTTTCGGAACCTGGATCCACATCCCCACGCACCACCCGACTTACTGGGTGGTGTAGCCCAGAGGTCGCAACCGGGTACCCGATACCCGTACCCTACCCGATACCCGGCTACCCGTACCCGGCCGGGTACGGGTACGGGTACCCGTTTGCGACCCTGGTGCGGCCGGGTACGGGTAGGCCGTGAGTCACTGGTGAGTAACCGTTTGTCACTCATTTCGGGTAGGGTACGGGTACCCGCACCCAGCCGGGTACGGGTACCCATTTGCGATCCTGGTGCGGCCGGGTATGGGTACGGGTAAGGAATCAAAACCCGTTTGCGACCTTTGGTGTAGCCCTTGGCTCAGAGTTCGCATTGCTCAGTGGCACGATTTGGCAGGGGAGAGTAGCGTGGGAAATGGGAAGGGCCGTCTCTTTCGTCTTGCAGGGGAGGTTTTGTCACTCGCTCGTTCAAAAGAATGAGCCGGGGCGTGTGACTAAAAGTTTACGTTAAGTCGCGTCTCAGATCACAAGCGTGGTTCCTTCGCCTCTTGTCTGCCTTGCTATGTTTCGTTTGTTTGGCAGCAACAACAACAGCAACAACAAAAGGTGTTAATGCAGTGCCAAGGTTACGTAACGGCAAACACGTCATTGCGGGGGACATTGAGACGCCACAAGGACTTCATGTCCACGCTTTTTTCAGCAAGAATGTTGGTATCGAAAAAATGAAAATGATTACCGAGTTATCCACATTACGGGACGCTCCGGAAAGCCGCGGTGTTTAATGAAAGTCAACAAATCCGGTCACACACAAAGACTGAACAGACTGTTGAGGATATCCAGTGGCTTCCTAATACCGGAAGGTCGCTCATGGGGTTTGATGGTTACAAGTCACCACCCTGGTCAATGCAGG
>CM025655.2:8188950-8229489 GCA_014621495.2 Entosphenus tridentatus
GCTGCTTGCGTTGTGGCCGAAACGTCGTGAGAATTATTTTATTATGTTTTATTTTTATTATTTTACTATTTCCCTTCTACGTCACTTTACCGAAAGAACCAAGAAGACCAAATATATGCTTTTTTCAAGGAATCAAGCCTTCACTAACCACACATAGTACTTGTGAACATGCAAACAAACTGCTTGACCTACACCAGAGACAAGCCTTCTCCACGGCCCAGCCTCACCGCGTGTCCGACCAGAGAACAACGCCAAAAGGCGTGAACAGGGAAGAAGCTCCCCATGATGTAGCGGGGAATTTACCTGTCTGGATGTAGCAGCACCAATAGGGGGTGCGCTACGCGCTCGTGAGCGCAGCCGGTCGCGTTCGAGGATTCAAACGAAAACGAGGCCCGCTCAGCACGAGACGACGCCGCGGCGTTTCGGTTGAGGGTTGATGCGACAAACCACGTGGCAGGTGGCCACGCAAAGCCAAAACTGTGGGGCCCGTGAAGTCGTCATCCCACTGCGGTCTGCGCGCTCCTTCAACGGGAGGATGAATAGCACAGCGACACCCACGATCTCTCACCAGACGTCGCAACCGGGTACCCGATACCCGTACCCTACCCGATACCCGGCCGGGTACGGGTACCCGTTTGCGACCCTGGTGCGGCCGGGTACGGGTACGGGTAGGCCGTGAGTCACTGGTGAGTAACCGTTTGTCACTCATTTCGGGTAGGGTACGGGTACCGGTAGGGACCCTGGTGCGGCCGGGTACGGGTACGGGTAAGGAATCAAAACCCGTTTGCGACCTCTGGTAGAGAGAGAGGGGGGCAGAGAGAGGGGGGGGGGTACATAAAGCAAAGCATTAATAAAAACTAAATGATGAACGAAGCAAAGTTCCGACTACACCGAGCATCTTCTTGTTTTTTTTCTGATCGTAAAAAAGAAGAAGCATAGAGGCACGGCACTGCACTGCCCAGCACGGAGCCACTCAGCCCTGTGACAACCTTGTTTGTGTGCTGGACTTCTTTCGCACCGTACGTAGCCAACCGTGCGAATCGGAGGTGCGGGGGAAGGACAACAAACTAAAAACAAAATAATCAGTTCTGATGATGCGTTGTATGGAATGTGCATTGAACTTATTTCGCACCGCGCGTAGCGAACCGTGCGAATCTGAGGTAATGGTGTGAAGGCCGATGGTCAAGAGTAATGGCGGAGTGGCAGTCAGGGCATGGAACCCGTCCTGGAGCACGTCCACCGAGCAGCAATTTAATCAGCTCGTCCGCTGGTGGCTCTCTTGTGGATTGTTACATCGCTGGATCGCGAGAGGCAGCAGCGGCGGCGGCTTTGGGGGGAGGCCTTCATCCAGCAGTGGATTGACCATGGCTGATCATTGTTATGTATAGATGTCCACAAGCATATTCATATGTTGCTTGTATATCTGTGTACACGTTGGTGAGATGTATCACGCGTCATGCGTCTGCGCCTGCGATTAACACAGGTTTGGCTACGTACGGTGCGAAAGAAGTTCCACATACACGTCGTGCACACGAGTCGGGCGTATTTAGGGATAGGATTAAGCGCACCTGCTCATTGTGCTGCTAAAAATAACCCAACATAGCTCATGTAAGACGACACTTATCACGGATATGGGCAAGCAATTATGACTGCAGTCCGACTTTGCAAAATGTGTGCTGCTGCTGCTTCTAGGGTGCTCATTAGCATGTCGTTATTTATTTATTTCCCCTCTTTTACATATTTTCTTTATCACAAATTCAGACCAACCTGGTCATGGCTTTTACATTTTTTGCACAACAGAATAAAGATATTTCGGTCGACAATAACAAGGATTGCAACGTTGACATGACATCTATTGTAATTTTATTCTGTGCTCTTATCATCAATAATTCAGATTCCACAACCCCCCCCCCCTTTGCAAAATGTATACATTATGCATATCGCGCATGCATGCTGCCGTGTTTTGTCGCAAGCTTTGCGATCAGTCGACGATGGTGGTTGCTGTAAGGCTGAGAATTGTACACATTCACACATCGGAGAAACAACGTTCACCGGCTGGGAGCGCGTCTCGTTCCGTGGATAATTTTCTAAAATGCGTTCAAATCAGCGTCGAAGTGACACGCATTTATACGAATAATTTACCCTCAAACAAAGATATCACAATTTAGAAGTTAGCGTTTCATTGTTCTTATAAAATGAACATCCATTGGTCAAAGGTTTTTTTTGAAATATACAGGGTGCTTCAAAAAATGTTAACACTTATATGGGACTATCGTTTTTAATGGAAAAAGAACGGATAATACACAGTAAGATGATAACAAATATATGTTAGTAGCTTCAAAAAGTCAAATAACCTCCACTTGTTCGCCATCATGTCTGGAATCTTCTCCAGGTGGTTCCCAAGAGCTCGGAGGCACAGTTCATGTAGTATTGTTGCAAATTCTCAGAAGTGTTAAAAACATTTTTACGAAAGCAATAACTGGGAAATTGTGGAAAAAAATTGGAAAATATCGTCATCACCAGCCATGGTCAATCCACTGCTAGATGAAGACATCCCTGAGCAACTTCCATCTCTCATGATCCCGCATGCCTGGCTTCACCTCCTCAGTGGATGTCGGTCTCCCTTTGACTCTTTGCATACCTTGATGTTTTCATTAAGCGCCTGGTAAGTTGAACGAACTACTATCATCAATCAACGTATTGTATCTCATTATTTCGACACCCACGTAGAGGAAGGTCCCTGGCGCCTGGAACATCTTCACACGGAGGGCACGGATGACCAGTTGCCAGTGTGTGAGCGAGTGTGCGCTCGCGCGTGGCTCGTTTTAAATGGATTACGCACTCGTTAATGAGCTGAATTGATCAGCAGGGAGTCCGGATCACAGTGGCCATCCCAGCCCGAGCTCTCCCTCCTCCCCTCCCCCCGCCACTCCCCTCCCTCACTGGCCCCAGCCACAGATCACCCAGGTGCCAGCCACTGGTATGCGAGCAACAACACCTCCGGCTTGCGATTGGCTTGCACGCCTGATGCGCTAACGTGCCTGAGCATTGATCGCTTGCCATGGGGGTGTTGCAATCATAGCCGAGGAGAGAGGGAGAGGGAATCGGGGGAGGGAGAAAGAGAGAGAGACACATAATAAAGCGGTGAATTGAATGATTTACGCATTGGGCGAGTGGCTCCGTGAGACCGTGCATCCAGGCTGCTGCGCTTGTGCGTTCAGCATTGGGGGAGTGTGATGCTCAGCCGAGAGTCGGGGAATCGGGCAGTGGAATTATGGCAAGGCGACAAACTCAAACCGCTTGAACCTGAAATTGGTAAGACAATTGAGATGAATTCTCATCCCTTGATCAGTACTTACGGACATCATGCAGCGTGACTGCTCCACTGCAATTGCTCACCTTCAAAGGGAAGCGGCTGATGTGTTTGAGCTTCATTTGTGATTGCCTTAATACCCTGGACATCGAGAGCTGAAGTCTATTTTTTTGAACGTCTGCTGTTATCGCAGTTTCGGCTGCAACGTCGGATCTTGAAACGTTATTCTTTTTGAGTGCGGCTCCATCTACAGATGTCGCGTTTCTCGGCAATTAAATATTCATCGCTCCAGGTTCACGGACTCCGAATTAAAATTTTCGGTGACACAGGCACACTCTCGCACGTCTGTGGTGGAGTGCCTGACAACTCTACGCTGTGCGCAAAGGGATCAAATTTGAAATTGTAGCAAACATCTTGGGACTTCGATAATATAAATTATTTTTGCGGCGGCTGTGTGACAGCAGCCGGCTCAGCTGTGTGGCCTGGTGAAAGACACAGCGCAAAAGACAAAGAAACCCGCTTTTTCCCCATTCATTTCTCGTGAGGATATTACCAACAACAACAAACAACAAACACAACAACTACAAAAAGCTGCTCCGTTTCCAGCCGTGCGTGCCGCGCCAAGGTTGGCGATGGAGGATGGAGCTGAGGGCAGTCGTTGCCGTCGCAGACGCACGCACGCAGTGTCGGCATGGGCCTCTCCGATCCGCGTCAAGGTGAGCCCCTTGCCCAGACGGTCGCAGGCGACGGTCTCGGAGCGCGCGGGGAGCTGCTCGCCGCACGACCGCGCGCACTGACAGCTCTCGGCATCGTCCATCCGACTCAGCCACCCACTCGGACGCACGCGCAGTGCTTCTTGAGTTATGCCCGGGGGGGTGGGGGGTGGGGGGCAGTTGAGCTGCCTACGCAGCGCGCCAAGTCTACGGCTGGCTTCTGGCACACGTGTGCCAACCTTCCGCTCGTTATTCCCGAAGCTATTGTTCGGCGGCGCACAAGCGCACGAATGGCGACGCGAAAACTCAACACGTCCCATCGATGACACTCGTGCGGACTTAAAGCGGCCGAATGTATTATACAGGAATAGGGTACGTGTCGGGCAATGGCTCTTCGTCACAGAATATACATGAAGAAGGGCCATTTCCCGAAACGTTTCCTTTTAAATGTATATTAGTTTTAAGCAAGGCCGTAGCCATGGAGTCAACATTGGGGGGGACCATATCTTCCAGGGGGTCTGGGGGACCCCCCCCCCCCCCCATAAAACAATATAATTTTGAAAACTAATTTCCTGCCATTTCCTGCCTAAAATATTGAATAAATCACTAACACATAGGATGGACT
Source organism: Entosphenus tridentatus (assembly GCA_014621495.2). Lineage (NCBI taxonomy): Eukaryota > Metazoa > Chordata > Hyperoartia > Petromyzontiformes > Petromyzontidae > Entosphenus > Entosphenus tridentatus. The sequence continues at coordinate 8,193,602 of CM025655.2, forward strand.
TTTTATTAATTTTAAACAATAATGTCTAGTAGTGTATTCTATTACATTGCTCTGTTTTTTCTTACCTTTTCTTGTTTCATTGTATGTAATGGCAGAGATTAGGGATTAATAAAATACAAGCAAACATATTTGAATATTGGGGGATGTGTCCCCCCTCCCAATATATTTTATAATTACGGCCTTGGTTTTAAGGCCACAGTGTTATTGATGAATGTGTTACGTTTCTCATTTGCTATTGAGGGTCTCGCACACTGACTGCCACGCTTCTGCCTTCATCCACTCACATGGTGTAAACGTTACCAGGTGTTCACACTCATCGTACACTCACCACACGGGAACCCACCTACACCGTAAACTAATTTTTTTATTTTATTTTACCACGTAAGACCCACTGAGCCACGCAGTTCTTTTTCAGAAGCGACCCGGCTACAGACGATAGCGCAACGAAGTGGCTTATCACGTGGGCATTGAGAGCAGGCACATACTCTTAAACGCACGTTTCTAAATGTGGAGGGGAAAACCCCCTGGAGGTCCCGGAGAAAAATCCACGCGACCACGGGGAGAGAGACACGTACACTTCAAATACACAGCAGGCGTCAGGTTCGGGATCGAACCGACGAACTCCTGCATACCAGGCGAGGTTGTTAACATCTCGTCACCGTAGCAGTCGTTATGAATTATCGAGTGACTCGCACACTTGTAACCCACCTGTGGCTACGTGCGTTACGCATGCTAATTCGACAATGATTCTGCAGACTCAGACATCCGAGAAACCCCGTAGCCATGAGAATTACGTATGCTAATTACTATGCTAATGTTGTGCTGATTTCATATCGCACACTAATTTCTACACCTAATTTATTTATGTTAAATACCTGCCAACATGCATGTTTGGGCCAGATGCGTGTGATAAAATGATCAAAATGTAATCATCGTTGACTCTGGGGTTGGGTGACCCTCTTGCACTTCCACATGTACTGGTGGGGTAGTATGTGTGAGTGATACTTAGTAGTAGCAGTAGGAGTCGCTTGGTTCGTCTCAAATTCGTATTGTGCCACGCGGTCCTCTATTAAATCTTTGTCCTTTTCATTTACGGTGCTTGGAAGACGTTGACAGGCGCCTAATGAGTGCAAATGATTACACTGGTCAACAAAATAAAACATTTTTTTCTGGCCTGGACTTTTGCAGCTGTTTTAGACACATTTCAGGGTGCTGATTCCAAATCTGATCTCAGATTTGCTCTATCACATCTCGTTTTTATGCTATCGGCATACCCCATTTTCATTGATTTTACGCGAAATTAACTCCGTCAAGTTGTTGCGAGTCAGTGACTGCTTTAGTGTTAAAACATGGTGCTGTATTTTTAGGATAGTGTGTTTATAATATGATTTTATGTAGATATCTACATTTATTTAAATTCAATATTTGATATCTCAAAAACCTGATGTGATAGACAAAAACTGATGCCAGATTTGGAATCAGCACCCCAAAATTACATTAAAACCGTTGGAAAACCTTATGCCAGAAAAAGTGTGTTGACCAGTGTTATTTTTATTATCAAGTGTGGCTACGCTCGCACTTGCGATGGAAATTCATGAAATTCGCCACCGACTTCGCTCATGCAAGGCCATCGCTCTGGGCCACCCCGCTCGGTTAGCGTAAGGCCCCGAGGCCGTGCGATTCGGGGAGACCCAGAGGCAATCGTTACGTGGCTTTTTTTTTTGCGCGCGTAACGGATGGAACTCGGTGCCGAGAGCCCCTTGCAATCACGTGCGACGTTCGTCCCATCAAAGGCGCCTCGGTGAATAAATACAGGGTGCTTCAAAAAAATGTTAATGCTTACATGTGACTATCGTTTTTAATGGGGAAAGAACGGATAATACTACACTGTAACATGATAACAAATGTACCGTGAATAGCTTCAACAAGTCAAAGAGTCTCCACTTGTTAGCCATCATTGTCGACCCACGGAATCTTCTCCAGGTGGTTTCCAGAGGCCCGGAGGTGGCACATTTCTCGCGGCATTGTTGCAAATTTCTCAGAAGTGTTCACATTTTTGTTTTAAAGCCGTCCCTGTCATGGCTCGTGCCTGGGGAGTACATCTTTACTCTTAGTTTTTCGGTAAAGTCACGTAGGTAAAAAATTCAATTAAAATTAATAAAAATAAAATAATAAAAATCACGACGTTTCGGAGGCAACACAAGTCTCCGTCATCAGGTGGGACCATCACAGCCAGATTTGCTGCATCAAGTGAGGCAGGGATTCCAAGATGCAAGTTCTTAAATACAAGTTAAGGGGGAGGAGAGGGGGGGGGGGAGCTTATCAGAATGTGGTAGCCAATGAATAGAACGTATCGGGAGGGGGGGGGGCTAAAAGACTTGTATTTAAGAGCTTGCATCTTGAATCCCTGCCTCACTTGATGCAGCAAATCTGGCTGTGACGGTCCCGCCTAATGACGGAGACTTGTGTTGCCTTCGAAACGTCGTGATTTTTTTCATTAATTTTAATTTCATTTTTCACCTACGTGACTTTACGGAAAAAACCAAGAGTATGAATCCATGCAGTCACGAAAGCTTCAAATCTAGAATTAAGGAGTACACCTTCTCTGCGGCGCGCTCTGCCCTCCGCTCGCTATGGTTTCTTCGTTGTTGTGCGCCGAACCTGCGATCCACGTTTTTGTGCCGCACACGGTTCTCCTCCTCCTTCTGTTGCCCGGCAGTCCCAGCGGCTTCAGTTTTGTCACGCAGGCAAGTTTGGAGGACGGCTCGATGTTCAATTCGAGGACGAAGGCGATGTCCGCGCGTTTCCCTCTGCAGCGATGTTGGGGGGTGGGTGGGCGGGGGGGGGGAGTGGGATCTAAATACACTCGACGAATGGGGGTCCGTAAAAGTGCGTCTACAAGTCACTGCTGGATGTGCGCCACGTCGCACCGTGCAGTTCGTGGTGGTTATTCGCCCATACTTTACCAAGCGGGCCAGTGCACGTTGGTGGTGAAGGCAGGGAGCATATAGAGGTCACACGCAAAGTGCAACGGCAACGTATGTTTCTGCATTGTCCTCACAGCTTGCAACTACAACGTGTTTGGGCACGTGGTCACGCATCCAAGTAAAATCCAGGCTCAAAACCTGCTTGGGCTTCGAGATTTGATGAGGTCGATCGCATTCGGGCGATTTGGTCAAAGGCGTCCTTCAAGGTTTTGCACTATCATTCCGATGGTTGTTTTTTATTTGCAGTTCGAATTGCGTGGATACAATGTTTGGGTTATGCGAGTGATACTGTGTACTGCATACAAAACATAAACTAACAAGCGTCAGTGACCTTCAACAGCCCATGGCAGTAACATTCCAAAAAAACATTCCCACGATGCTGGCGAGCTCGGTCAACTCCATGGCCGACAGGTGACAGTTTAGAGATGAAAGCCATTCAATCAAATTCTCATATTACCAAGTGTGTGTGTATGTGTGATGTTAGTAGCGTTTAGTGTAGCGGTCAGCGTGCTGCGCTATGAACCCGGAGACACGAGTTTGATTCCCGCTCATGGCCAACACCAGTGACAATTATCTGAATGGGTCCTGGGTCTCCACTAGGTCGACTCAGCCTCAAATGAGTACCTGGCACGGTGTGTAAACATCGCCACTGGGGAGACAAAGGCGTCCGGGCGTGGTGCTGGCCACCTACCTCCTCGTGTGCTGTGCTGGCCTTCATAGGTGCTCGCTAATAGCACTTGCCCCATCAGTCTGTTAAGGCTATACAGGAGATCTTTGTCTTTGTAGTTATATCCACCCAGCTCCAACTGCTGCCTAATTCTAATTATTTAATAATGGATGATACCTTTATGGAAACCCTGTATTTTTAATTGTGCTAAAAGTGCAGAGGCATTAATTAACAGTCGGCTGCTTGGCATTAATTAGATGGGTGACCTTCATATTTATGAACAAGAGTCCATTGAGACGAGGAGTAAGGGCAAGTCACCAAAAAAATCCGTCACTGACAAGGCGTCTTGTGGCTTTAAAAGTAGTGGTCAGTGTGTATTTTACAGCTCTTTGTCAATCCACTGCTGGATGAAAGCTCTCCACACGGTGTCAGTCACAGGCAGTGCCGGATTCTCCTAGTAGCAAAAGTAGCTAGATATGCTCCGGGCCCTGCACTTTCAAGGGGCCCGCGCTAAATGCTTTCAAGCTATCAATTCCGGTTCAGTGATTCTGCACTTGTTCTATTACTATAGTACTATACTGCCTTCAACTTTTATGAACGACTGGTGTTTAAGGTGAGAGATTTGTCAGGTAAAGGTTTAACATGGGAATGATGGCACAGGTTCCACCAATTATGGGCTATTGCTCGTGGTGATGGTAGTAGTGGGCAGCGATGGTCCTGGTGGTGGGCTTCTACCAAATAAAGGGCTACCAGGTCTTTAATTGGTGGAAACCCACCATCAACGCCGGCCGTCGCCCATCACTGACGTTAACATCAACTGCCCCGTCCATGCTGCTGACACTTGGGCCACGCCCATTTTAAACCTTCATAAACATTTTGCCTTCAAAGGCTCACCCCCTTTTCCTGATGACCGCTGGTGTTGCGATTGAGTCGTAGTTTTTTGTTGTTTTCTTTGAACCTATCTACGTGACTTTACCGAAATACCCAAAGAATATGAATTCCTGCAGTCACGAAAGCTTTAAGTCAAGATTTAAGATGTTCATTACTCCGCCTGGTATGCAAGAGTTCGTGGGTTCTATCCTGACCCTGTTTGCATGTCTCAACATAGTTGTGTTGATTTTTCTCTGGGTCCTCCACTTTTTCCCTCCACATTTAGAAACATGCTGTTTAGAGTATTTGGCTGCTCTCCATTTCCACATGATAAGCCACTTTGTTGAGCTATCATTTGTGGTTAGGTCACTTCTGAATGAGAGCTATATAACTCGGTGGGCCTTACCTGGTAAAATAAAAACATTAAATAGTAAAATAGCTTCTGGGATGCCACATTGCCAGGTGATCTGGTTGTGATGGTGTGGCAGTCACATTCTCAGTACATTGTCATAAAAAAAAAACGTTGCTAGGTGTAAACCTACCTTTACAACGGCCAGTATTGACTCGCACATACAAAAAAAATGTCTCATAATGTGCCGTTGCGAAGCACCACAACTATTAAATACAATTTTAGAAAGCCAAACAAAACAACCCTACTCTGCGTAAACAACATTTTTTGTTGTAGCTATTAGGCGTTCCGGACGAATGTTGCTTCACAAGGGCACTTGTTGCGGCAGGTCGTGCGGGGCTTGTGGGCACTGCTGCCGATTCATGTGGGGTGTCATTGTTCTCGTTCGACAAGGGACACCTGCCAGGTGTGGTGAAAATTGCACACCACGCTGCACGCTCACGGTTTAGCGCAATGCCGTTTTGTACGATGCTGTTGTGAATTGCAGCGTTTTGCACGGTGGGCTCTGACAGGTCGTGATGTTGACAGTAATTATAATAACCCCCCCCCTACCTCCCACAACAAAGTACTGTTGTATAATTGAAAAGAGCATTGATTGGAACATAGAACACATAAGAAACATCGAACACTTAAGAAACAACGAAAACATTATTAACATCGAACACATGGGAAACGGTTTAACACGTAGCCTTTCGCGACCAATATCATCCATAATTCAGGTTTTTTTGGGTGGACATAAGAAAGAGGTAAAGGTACAGCCCTGCAATCCCATGCTCGTGCCACTGCAGGCGGAAGGGCCATCTGCTGGACGTGTACTCCCTGGGGGTGCGAGATGCCCTATCTGGGGGTGCGAGACATGACCACATTTTATTTTTAAGGTAAATCATAGAAACACAGATCAAGCACCTTCTTGGTTCTTTCGGTAAAGTCACGTAGAAGGGAAATAATAAAATAATAAAAATAGAACATCATTTTAAAACATAATAAAATTATAATAATAAAAATAAAACAGAATTTTAAAACATAATAAATAATGTTTTATTTGTATTACTTTATTATTTCCCTTCTACGTGACTTTACCGAAAGAACCAAGAAGATGAATCCCTGCAGTCACGAAAGCTTTAAATCGAAACAGATCAAGCACTGGCACGCAAGTACAACTACTTTGTTTCATCAAACCTTTAAGTTTTCATTAACATTGTACATTTGTTTCACGATTGAGAACCAAAGCGGTGCAAGGCTGCAGTAAAGGTTAATAATCACCGTGCTATCCAGACGGCCTTGGAAGAGCCGAGACTACCCAACACTTTACCCCACTGCACGCGATTGGCCGATCGATCAACTATTGTGGCCGGCTGAAAGCCGTTTATACTATTCGGTGGACAGAGGCTGAGGGTGTTTCATAAATGTGGACCATTATTTTAACAGGTGTGCCTGAAGGTTCGAAATCCCGCGTGTTAACGATTAAGCCACGGCAGCAACCCCTCAAGAATACAAATGTACTTTCCGAAAAATCACGACTCGCCGCTATTTTTCATTTCACCTCGCACTCTCGATGAAGTGCAGACAATTCATTAAAAGATGATGAGCACTTAATAAATCAGAGGCTTAAAGTAAGGTGTTCGTAAATTATTAATAGCAGTAAATGACTTTATGCATATTTAACAGCAGTGCCAGGCAGGTCATTCCTGGGTTTATACATCAGCCTGAATAAGACATTCTCCAGTCTTTTGGTAAATGTTTCCTTTTGCTAATACAATGCCTGCCCACAGCAGAATACCACGGTGTGTGTGTGTGTGTTTTAATCAGCATAGCCTTGCTGATTAAAGTATACGCTTGCAGAATTGCGTCAGTCGGTTTAGAAAATGCCGCCACTGTCAGTGTTGAACATGGTAGCTCGCCACAATGCTGCCTTGCGTTATATTTCATGGCATTATTGTGAACGTTTCCACTTAAAAATTAAAAAAGTAATATAATACATCAGCCGATTCCTTCTCAAAACAAGTAGAGGGGATGACCGTTCGTCTCCTCTTTACAGCCCTCAGGTAGTGGTGGAAATTCCACATTCCTATGACAGCGCTAAGTGCAATTTTGTTAGGCGTCTATTTTGCAGCTCTTTTATTCCAGTGCCCTGCTGCTAAACATAGGACAGCCACTGGAGACAACCCCACAGAGTGGCACTCATGGTGGGATGAGACAACCCTGGCTGGGATTTGAACTCGTATTGTTATGATTGTGGGCAAAATGCTCTAATCATCATGTTACTTAGCTGAACGTTGTAGTCACCCGCATGTTTGGCTACATACGGTGCGAAAGAAGTGCAATATATATACATTATACAACATGTATAGCAATTCACATTCAGTCATTAATATTAATTGGAGGGAACAAATTCTACCCGGATAGCAAATTGCTTTATTCATATTTTAAAATGTCACTATACAGTCCTATTTAACTATGACCCCAAAAAATCTTCACTGGGTCTCACTATTCTTTTATCAGCGGGGGGGGCGGGGTCTGCATTGGGATGTTTCTCTAATCCCATTAATGAGACTTTGGCAAGCTTCCAAGGCGGCAACATCCAACACTCCCGTTTCTGGCCACCTCTGATTCAGACGCCCACAACACCTGGCGGTAAACCTCGTTACAACAACAACCGCCGTGACGTCACCACGGCGCTTGTGCCAGGCTAGGTGCACTTTGAGGCCACGTGAAAGTGTCGAAGGCGCCCGCTGGCAGGAGGTCACGGAACAGACAAAGATGGTGCCATGAGTTGACTGACTGAGACGGCTGGGCAGATGCACCAACTGTGCTCCCCGCTGTGCCAACTCGGTGCGTTTTATCCACCCGGCGCTCCGCTCGTTGTTGTGGAATGACGCTCCTCTGCCCTCCGTTGTTGCTGAGGGGCGACTGCCTCCCAACTCCACCACCAACAGCAGCAGCGTCCTTCACGAGCCTCCTTCTCATTGGTCGATCACCTCATTGGTCGCTCGCCGCATTGGTCGCTCGTCCCATTGGTCGCTCGTCTCATTGGTCGCTCGTCCCATTGGTCGCCCATCCACGTGCTAGCCAGACTCAATCACGGTGATATATTTTATAAGCGGCACGTGAGATAAAAATCGAGGGAAATAACTGAAAGTTGGTCATGTACCACTGGTTTGATCAGGCACCGGTTGATTGTTTCGGTAAAAACAAAACACTCTTATCCTCTTAATCAATGACTACAACCCCACAGCCACTGTGGGTCAGGAAGATGCAAACGCACACAATGGCTGTCCTGAACGTTCCCTTTGATAAGTAAAACAACAACAGAAAGTGTGACATCTCAAAGCGTGTTGTTGCTGGCGTTTTGTGCAAAACGCACCACGTGTCTGCCTGCCTTTGTTTTCATCAGCAGCGGGAATGATCGTCGTGTTCACTTCGTCGGAAGGATTGCGGTGCATCTGCTCGATTCGTTCGTTTGCGAGTGCAATGCGCGGCTGCAAGACACTCACCGCCCGCTGCACATTTGAAGCAATCTTAGAACAACAGCCACGCGTGTATATTTTCATGTCGAGCGTTTGATCGTAGTTTAAAGCTCGTAATCCAAACCTTGTTTTTAATTTGAAGCCCCACCCCAGCCTCGCCCTGAGCTACGCGGTTACGAACAACTTGCAAGGAAACATTATTATTCTCTCTCTCTGTGATCCCATTGTGATGTTCAAAAGATGAAAAGCGCAACTTAAAAAATAACCGGTCTCCCCCCGCCCATAAATGTATTCCAATTGCATTGTATCCATGTCGTGAGATGTGACGCACGTATGTAATGTATTTATGTCGGTTCAATTTCTTTCGCAACCGAGCCCATTGGAGGCGCTGGGCAAGGACAACAAACCAAACACAAACATCGAGGGGATTTCAAAGTCCTCGACTGGGCAGCCGATTTGCTAACCGCACGAGTCAATTGACAAACACTTGCTTATTATCAACAACATACAGCAAGATCATGGACGTGTGGCACTCGGATAGGCGGCTAGACCGTCAAATGTGGCGCCGTATGGAGCCCAGCCGGAGCGAGTAATTACATCTTCATGATGCGTTCAGGGAAACGCATTTCAGTTCCCTTCACTCCACCTGCCACGTGGGTTGACAGAACGGAAGCAACTGCCGCGTAGGCGAACGTCGTTTCAAAAGCACTTTTCATTGCGACAATGTAAAAGGGAATATTCGTGTTGGGTCGAAGGGCCAATCATATTTCATCCACGCTATGGGATTTGTGTTTCCCTTATTAGCCCGCATTATTCTCTTCCAAAGGGGTGGCATCGCCGCGCTCACGTACCTACGCTATCTCGTGTTATGCTTCCCTCCTGCTGCATGCGTTCAGCGATAACGGGTTATTTATTTTCGACAAACATTTTGGCAAGCCGTGGAAGGCACCTCGGTGGCCGATTTGCAAAACTGGCTTGTTGTTGGTGGTGGTGGGGTGGGGGGGTTTAGGGGGCGGCTCTTAATGAGATGCAACGTGGCCACATGCATTGCTGCCGTGTTGCGTTGTCTCAACCCTCCAGCTAAATTACACACACGGGAAGGTGGGGGGCTGGAAACCAGATGGACGCTTGCGTGCTTTGCCGTGTGCTCAAATGATAGGACAATCCTCTGCCACCAGAAAATTAATCAAATTCCTTATGCCGGTTTTATCGTCGTATTCTGATAGCCGTTGGTCTCTCGGTTAATTCCCTGCCGCGACACATTTTTTTTTATCTTCGGAGGCTTCAGTACGCGAATGCCAAATCCGCCTTGATCATCACGAGCGAGCTGCAGCCGGTGCCATCGCCGCGTCTGGATGGAAGCCGTCGTGTTTTTCTGCATTTCGTGCGGAGAAAAAGAAAACGACACAAAGAAAAAATCTCGCTCCCCCCCGCCTTCGTTTTCTATAGTTCGCGAATGGTATCACCGGGGCCGGCATTTATTTAAAGCTTTTTTATTTTTGAGCATCGCTCGCTCGGTTGACGAGCCGCTTTTTAGGAATGTGGGTCACACGCGGCGGTTTTATTCTTTTTGGCCATGCTTCGGATATCCGTGCACATCCATATTTTAGATGCGTTACGTTGAATTATGGATGGAGTCGTCGTCAGTTTCACGTGCGCGTGCGTGCGCGCGCGCGGCTCCACTGCCGAATCACCGTTGGGGCATTGTACTCGACAATTAATAGCAGCCCATTGTTTGTTTTCAATGACAATGCATTTCAGGCATTGCCAATCGAAGACGGCATGGGTGGAGGGGGGTGTTCCCAAGCTGCATTTGTCACGGAAGCGGTTTGTTTGACTATACTTCACCACGCTGGTCAAAGCGGGTTATAGACGACCAGCATTTGATTTACCGTGTGTAAGTTCTTGTCTAGGTGGAACCTTTTGGTCATGATTTATGACTGGCTTAGCAGTGTGAAGATGCATCGATTCGTCGATTCATACCGATTCGACAGTTCGCCATCCATGCATTGAATTGTGTGTGTGTGTAATAATCGATATTGTGGATTTGCATACGTTGTATGTCATGGGTTCGTATCGCCAGAGGCCGCTACATTGAGGGCAGTGTTTTAAAACAATCGATTATTGACATTAAATTGGGACGCTGAACCGCGTTAATTCGGCGAATTGCGATGTTGCAACCCCTGTTAGTGTCACTGTGAGAGCGGTGGGACGTCGGTTAGCGCACTGCGCTACGAACCCAGCGACCGGAGCATGAATCCCGGCCACAGCCAACGTTGATGGTGAGTGAAATATCTGAGCTGGTCCTGCCTCCTCCCCCCCTCCACTTCAACAGCCTACACTGACCAACGTGGCGAGGTGAAGTATGGTCAAACAATCCCCACTTCTATACCAGGGATCGGCTCACCTGCGACTCTATCAGTGTTGACCATGGAAGCCCTCCAAGGGCCTCTACTTCGCGACGTTGTTTATGAAGCGACTCCGTCGTTCGTATTCCCCGCAGGGCATTGCGGCTCTTGAAATAATAGCGTTTTTTTTTGTTTACCGAGTTCGAAATGAATAGCCCTGCTTGTCATTTCGGTTGCCAAACCCTGTACTGGCATAGCATGAGGAGGCCTTCATCCAGCAGTGGATTGACATAGGCCTGTGAACTATAACTGCCAGCGTGGAGTGAAACGCCAACCATCGTTCATTATGCACCGCATATTTAACGGCAGCGAGCGCTGTTAAATTCTCAATTTAGTTCACGTGTCTTGCTTGACGATATGCAGGGCAAGCCTTGTTACACAACAACAACAAAATACGTGACGCACGGAAAGATTCGCAGGGTAACAAAAACATAGACTTTTTTTAAATTAAATGCGACGAAGATGAAATAAATCGAACGTTCCTTTTTTCCCGGGCCATGTTAATGGTGGATGAAAATGGCCCCATTTAAAATCCATTACTGAATGTAAAAGCAGTTACGCTGACCGTACACTGGCCCCGTCAGAGTCAGCAGGCGTTTTTGCAGTTCCACACGAGGCGTTGGGGGGGGGGCTGAGCCAAGTGCGACCTCATGTTGGGGTGAGATGGAGACATTACAATGTATGTTGAAATGGGGACATTACGATGTATGGTGACGTTGCCACCTGTCCTGGTTTCCCCCGGATTTTCCCTGTCCTGCAAAATTGAGTAAGTCTTCCCAGGACATCAGAAGGAAGCTTATTTCATACAATATTAAAGGGGATGAATTTAAATGAACTTCTCCCTTCTTCCAGGATTAAGCATTCACATGTATAGGGTGCTTAAATGCTTCCTTGCATCACATCTCAAAATCAACCATTCCAATGCTCTGCTGCAATTGAGCCAAGGCGACTGCCACTGGCAGCTGTATGCAGCTGTATCCCTGTGTGGCTATTCTTTGTTGAGATATTCCCCTTCCCATGACGTGTCCCGTGTTTTTTGTCTTGTTTGGTTTGTTGTCCTTTCCCCCGCACCTCCGATTGGCACGGTTGGCTACGTAGGGCGCGAAAGAAGTTCAACACACATACAGAGTATGTTACAAACGTGGCAATCTCTCCAGCTGCAAGCACGGCCGTGCTCCCTTTCACGATGTTCAGCTCCGGCCCGGCAGAAAATAAGTTGACGAAAAAAACAATGTTTATTTTACATCCACTGCCGACCATCGAGCTCCAGAGGGGACTTCTGACCACAAAGCAATTACGGCACGAGCCCTTCGCTCAATGATACATTTTAAAGCTTTAACATTTCAAAGGGCGCTGCTGCTGCTGCTGCTGCAGCTTCCACACGAATCGTCGCTGGGAGTCACGCTGTCGCGGGGAAGCGCGGTCCTCCCCAAGCACTGCTGCTGCTGCCGCACGCTCGCTCGCTCGTTCGCGCTGATCAAACGCCGGCTCCCGGCGGTTTTCGCCCCAGAATTTGAGCCGTGACCTCATCGTGTGGTCGGGGTCCACCTGTAGCGCCGCCTCACGTGACGAACCTCCCCCTATCGTCGAGTCTCGGACGGAGCGCCGGAGCTGCACGACGTTTGAGTGGCGTCCAGGACTGCGCTGAACCCACGCCATACCGCCGAGGTTAAGCGAGGCCGCGTAATTGTAGCGCGAACGGGGAGAACGGAGGAAAATGTTTCCAGCTGAAAAGCAATACTCTCAAGGAGACAGCCCGCCCGTTTGATCGAATTCCACCTCCCCTCCTCCAAAAGCTGCAACACAAATGTACTTATTTAGTGGAGGGTTAAACAGAAGAGCTCTTAAATCAGAAAAGTTGTCACATGGTAGAACCGTTTGAGATGGTGATGACTTAGGGAGTCCTTCATCCAGCAGCGAATTCTATTCTGTGGTTGCGCATGGCAATATGTTCAGGAGCTCATTGGCAATGTCGAGGTCTGGTGGCCACGAATGGGCTTCAGCAGAGAAAGGAGAGCTTGTGTCGTTTTACTACTCCCCTGTTGAAGGAGCGCAGGCCACAGTTGTTTTACGTCACGGTCCATAGTTTGGGATGTATGGTGGTCCCAATTGCACGACCATGGCTTGTGTCTTTCACTTTCCATGTGTAGGGGTTATTACAGGGAGGAGTGCGGAAAAGAAACACAAGTGTGTCGCCACCCGAGTACGGGTGGTTACATCCACGTCCGCATCCGTTGAGCCTGGGGGGCCAGGGTGGCTCTGGGATCCCCCATAACTCCACCCCTCGTAAGGGAGGGCTATATAAGGTGGGGATCCACAGAGCTCGGGGAGTTGAGGAGAAGCTGACCAGCGAAGATTGAAGAGCTGCAGAATAGGCCCTGGGACTCCCCAGTCTCGCTGCCCTTGTAAGGGCCGAGCTGGGTAAGCCAGCGGCGCGGCCCCGAGAGCTCCCGGGACCTCTGCTCTTATAAGAGCAGGGTCGGGTGAGCTGGGTGCCGGTATCCGTGCTGTACCAGAGCCGGATGAGATAGCCTCCCCTAGAGCCCTAGTTGGAGGACTGGGAATAGGGCAGGGAATTAGTGACAGGGGTGATCCCAGTTAGTCCGGGTGAAGGGGCCGTAACCCCTTCAAGTATTGTACAGTCCGCCCTTGTGTTAAATAAAAGTGTGTGCCTCTACTCCGTCGTCCGTGTGCCTGCAAGTCACTACACATGTATGCAGGAGACGCGATGCGCATCGGTCTGCTGATGTCGTGATGTGGTTGATGGCACATCAGTGGCTTCGAGGAGGGATGGCAAAGCCAGGGGGTGCGATGTTTAGGTCTTGAATGAGGTGTTTATTCTGGACGTCTTCGTTGTTCCACTCTGTTTACCAGCGCTAGAGTAGCGGATTGATCGCGGCCAATGATGATCATGATGATGGATCAGAAAAAGATAACCGAAAAGAAAGGCAGTTGCCAGTAAAGGAAATTCACAATCCACAGAGCCCTTATCTTATTGACACACAAACCTCTGACTGTCGGTGCATGTGCACACGTTTAAATCTTCTGTAAATGATAAAAAGCGGCTTAGAATGTACGGCCGTTTGTGTGATGATGGTGTTGTACTAACATCGCCGTAACCTCACTACCGCACGTTTCACTACATCGATCAAATTACGTCCCCTTGTAGTGCGGATGACAGCTTGCCTAAACCACGATTTTAAAGTCGTATTTCTTTTCTCTTATTAACGATGCTCAAACTTGTGTCGGACAGCCAAAGAGAACAGCCCAACGAATTGGATACGTGTCTGCAAGACGTATTCACTTTTTTTTGTTTTGGCATTGCATCTCTCTTCACGCCACGCGGTGTGACCGAGTCTTTCGCGTCACTGTGCGCACATGACTTGGACACGTCATTGTGCAACAACGCGTTTAGAAAACGACGGCCCCCTGTCGGCAGCACCGTTGATTGTGTCAGCGAGACGCGTCCGATTGTCCGACTGCCAACTCGTGGCTGAACGCATTGTCCGCAGTGGTGGAGGTATCACATTTGTTTTTACTCTTTGATGCCATCTGCTCCGACGGGCGAGTATGCATCGGGTAAAAGACACCGGGTGTGACGCGTCCCTATGTAAGCCAACCGCGCTAATCGGAGGTGCAGGGGAAGGACAACAATCTAAACACAAAAAAAGCAGTTCTAAAAAAAATCCGTTTTCAATATAGATGATATAAAAGTGCGTAGCTCCAGTGGCTTCATAAGATCGCAAGGAAGAGCGTTCCAGACGGCCGCAGAAGTGCATCTGAAAGCGCGCGATGCTGTGACCGTCTTTGTTCGATGCTTAACCAGGAGCCGCTGCGAGGATGACCGCAGTTTGCGTGATGGTTATGATTCTTGAAGAGATCAGCCAAGTAATAATTGACGTGACATTTTTTCACGTCCTAAATTATTCTAGAGCTTAAATTTCGATTTAAATTTCGATGTAAAGCTTTCGTGACTGCAGGGATTAATCTTCTTGGTTCTTTCGGTAAAGTCGCGTAGAAGGGAAATAATAAAGTAATACAAATAAAACATAATAAAATAAAATTCTCACGACGTTTCGGTCACAACGCAAGCAGCAGTCCTCAGGTGAAGAACAAGTCTGTCGGAAAGATAGCTTCTAGAGCTCCCTATAGTGGTGTCCCCTCCACCTGCAGTGGCACGAGTAAGCAGTTGCAGGGCTGCGCCTTTGCTCATATTCCACGTGACCGCAGTAGACACTGTGTCCCGTAACAGACAATGTGCAACTAATCCTCGGTGTCTTTAATCATGCGGGGCAGTCAACTTGGCATTCCTGCCCCCACCAGCACGGTGGAGAGCGTGTCCACAGTTTGCTGTCACCTGCACGCTACCCGCGTCTTCATTTGGATTGCCCACGCTCACCTGTTATCATTGTTACAGTTGATATGATGCTACGGGGTAATATAATGGCAGATACTGTTTCATGTAGACTGTGTTGTAGGAGTATGTGTTGTGAGGTGTGATGAGGAGGATGCTGCTGCACACGGTGATGGTGTGAAATATGTGCAGTTGACTCATAATTCGTTTTTTATATCAACATATTTAAGTTGTTTTCATTGGAATGATGGCACTGTGGTTCATGTACTGTGCTATGAGCTCAGAGACCTCAGTTTGATTCCCCACCATGGCTAAGATCACTGGCGAGTGATATCTGGACCGATCCTCTATTTTCATCAACCAGTACTGACCAGTGCAGTGAAGTATAGTCACACAACCCCCATGAATGACGGGTCATGGGTATGCCTTCGTAAATCAGTGAATCAACAAAGGGCAGTAGCAGAAGTTTACAATTATATTGAATAATCATACTGGTAGGAACCTCCTGGTTACACCAGTCCACAGGGGATTATTGTGTCTGTCCATCCGTCATGCAGGGAGGGGCTGGGTGGGGAGGGTGGGGAGGGGCTGGGTGGGGCTGGGTGGGGGGTGGGAGGGGTGGGGCTGGGTGGGGAGGGGCTGGTCACCACGTGGTGCCCTTATAAAACTCAACGTTTAACCCACTCACGCCGGCTTGTGCCCACCCTCACAGTAGGGCGTATTTGCGGAATACACCACGCCGCCGTTGACCCTGGCCATTGACCGACCAACCCAACGTTCCTACCAACTCCCTCCGCAGGAATGTGTTATCCTAACCCTACGCGTAAGATGAATGTACTGTAATGGTACATTGTGGATACCTTATATCTAACATAGCTAAATCTACCCCTGTGGTTCTCACAATACTCGTAATGACATCAACAAAATACATATAATTGCAAATATTGAACTCCATAGCATGGAGGGTTTGCCATCTGTCCTGGTTTCCCCAATATCCTCTGTTTGGGGACAGCTATCCAGGGAAATATGTAAGTCTTCCCCGGACATAAAACATCCGAGTTATTTTATTGTTTTATATTTTTATTATTTTATTATCCCAGTTATTGTCAGCTGGTTTATAAAAACTCCGCGCGTGACAATGCGTCCACACGTAGTCCCCCGCCCCCCCGTGGGGCAGGGGGGAGAGTCTGCTCCCCCTCTCGGGTGCCCCAGCTTGTTATGCCCCCCCCCCCCTTCTGTTCCTCAACAAGTGGCGGCCCTGGTAAGCTAGCGCGTGAACCCTTTCCACCTCCACCACGAAGCCACACCCCTCAACGCCACTGCTGGGATTCGGCGAGACGATGACCTCACGAGGAACCACGTGTCAGAGTGGGAGATTGATGAGGATTCGTCCGTGCCGTGCCGCGTCTCAACCGCCCGCGATTCGGGGTTTGTGCGACGCTAACGATGCCCCGCTGGCTCGAGGGAGCCGGGCCCCCCCCCCCCCCCCCCCCCCGCCCCCCCCCCCCCCCCCCGTTGTGTTGCCTCGCAATTACTCAACTCCACCGCGGAGCAGCGATTGTGGTCGCCTAATCCGCACTGATTGCGCGCCGTCGAACAAGAAGCGCGCGGTGCACTGCACCTCGTGAATCAAGCCGGGGGGTCTGTTGGGGGAACACGCGAGGTGTCAACTCCCTCGCCTGGCACGCAGGAGGGCGTGGGTTCGATCCCGAGCCTGACTGACGCCTGCTGCTGTTGATTTGGAGTTTGCGTGCCACTCTCTTTCTCTCTCTTTCTCTCTCCGTGGTCGCGTGAATTTTTCTCCGGGTCATCCGCTTTTTTTGTCCCCCTCCACATTTGGAATCAACATCACGCGTTGAGAATATTTGCCTGCGATACATTTCCACGCGTGACGCCATTTCGCTGAGCTATAAAATGTGGCCAGCTCGCTTAAAAAAAAGCAAGCTCTATAACTTAGTAGGCCTTACCTGGTAAAATAAAATAAAAAGTTAAATTGTTTAAATATGCTAAATTCCTCTTGCTATGCAAACTCTTGGAACCTCCGAGTTCAACCAGTCTACACAACAAAGGCTCATTCCTAACAGCGTGTTTCAGCCGCACCGAACCTCACAATAATAATATCCAGGGCCTACCTTGGCTCCTCCCACCCTCAACCAGTATATATAGAAGGACTGTTTTCTTGGAATTTCTCTTACTTGATACAGCAGTCGTGCTGTGACGGTTCCACCTGAAGACGGAAGCTTGTGTTGCCTCCGAAACGTCGTGAGAATTATTTTATTATGTTTTAGTTTTATTATTTTATTATTTCCCTTCTACGTGACTTTACCGACAGAACCAAGAAGATGAAATAGTTTAATTTAATATTTAATAAAGAAGCGAAGCTTTTCTCTCTGTGACCTCGCTAATCAAGATGACACCCTCTAGGGCGTGTTTCTCTTCTCCGGCTCTCATGCTGTCATCAATCTGGCCCACCGGCTATCGCCCTCGGCGTGACGTCATCCCGCTCAAGCCGACTCGCATTTCTAACCAGTCCAGATGACGTTTCGAACCTGCGTCCACGCCCTCGGATCCACGCGAGAGCCCCTTGAGCTATCGCCAGGGTACACGTGAGCTGGCATCAAACTCAGTAGCGTGGCTTTTTTTACAACGTGTAAGGTGTTGAATTTCTATGTGACATTTTTTTCTCTCTCTTCCATTTAACAGTGATAAGCCGCGCGAGACAAACACTCAAGGGCAGTGCTCGGTGCGAATTACAACTTTGAATGAACAGATGACTTGAACTTGGTCGGTAATTCGGGGTTTCAGGGTGCAACCCAGGTGAAGAACCACTGCTCTATAGGGATTCTTTAGACCTGCCGTGCGAATGAAGGTTCTTATGCCAGCAGCAGTGGCGTGAACAAGAAATTGCAGAGCTGCGCCTTTGCCATCAGAAATCTTTTACTCAAACAATATGCAAAAACGGCACCGCAATTCCATGGAACATCCGACCGTCGTGAACATAAGATGAATAACAAGGGCTAACACTGTTGAGGCTTTTACAGGCAGGCAGCCAACCGGCCAGCCAGCAACACAATTGGTCATTTAAACCCGATACAAAACGTGAGTGGATCTCTTCCAACGCGTCTACTCGAATGAAACGCAGACCGGGCATGTGCATCCGGAGGAGCGTATGAGCCAACGTTGTTGTCGTCGTGTGTCCCTGTGGCATTTTGAATCTTTTCTCCACCCCCCCCCCCTCTCTGCTTTGTTGTCATAGATTGATTTTTTTTATTTTTCGCTCAAAGGCGAGAGAGCGACCCTTCAAAATGTCATTGGAAACGTTTGGGGCATAATGTCACAGCGCTTGGCACACACTGTCCACTTCTTGCTCTTTAAAAAATAAAAGAGCCTCTTTTTCGTAAGAGTTTAACATTTTTTGAATTCATATGTGTGTAACATTGTTCGGTTGCTTACGATTTTATTTATCCAAGAATTCCCCGCCGAGTTTGACAGTTCTGGGATACGATTTCTTCTTTACAATGTCTGGACAGCTGTCTTTTTTTTCATTAACATATTATTTTTATTTTTATTTTGCACGCGTGAGGAAATGTGCGTATCTGGAGAGACACAGACAAGGGGAGCGGTGGTGTAGTGGTTAGCGCTACGAACTTGACGACTCGAGTTCGATTCCCGCTCACGGCCAAAACCAGTGACAATGATCTGAACCGGTCCTGGACCTCCCCTCGGTCGACTTAGCCTCAAATGGGTATCTAGTGTGGCGTGTAAAAGCGTCGCCACAGGGGAGACAAAGGCGGCCGGGCGTGGTGCTGGCCACTCACCCCGTCGTGTGCCGTGCCGGCCTTCATAGGCGCTCGCTAACAGCACTTGCCACAACATGCTGTCATGGCTATGGGGGGATCTTGTCTTGTCTGGAGAAAACTCTCATATTTCAGCGGATAGCACTCCCAACTCCATACGCACAAGTTGATCAACATATCTATGTTCTGTTTCGCACATTGATTTATTTAATTGCTAATTTTGTATTCGTGAGTTTTCTTTCGCTTATCTGCGACATAATCTCACCCAAGGGATAACATCGGTGGCAAATCATACTTGAGCCGGTCCTGTCCCTCCGGTCACCAGTGCACATTGACCAGCGCAGTGAAGTATGGTCAAACAACTCCCCCCGTGATCAAAAACAGCTTGGCCGCGCCTTCATCCAGCCATGGCTTGA
Organism: Entosphenus tridentatus; assembly: GCA_014621495.2. NCBI lineage: Eukaryota > Metazoa > Chordata > Hyperoartia > Petromyzontiformes > Petromyzontidae > Entosphenus > Entosphenus tridentatus. The sequence goes on from CM025655.2 coordinate 8,212,977, forward strand.
CATGGGCCAAATTATGTTTGTTGACAAACTTACCTGCGTACTCATTCATGCTTGTTTTTGCCAGGCAACTGCTTTAGATAGAGGCGGTGCGGTGTTGGACACGGCTCGTGATGTCGCTCGCAGCTCTGTGGTGCTGTCGCAGAAAATAAAATAAACAGCATTGCGTTTGGTGGAATAGAAGATGAAAAGCACAGCCTTCTGTCTGGCCAGTGCAGCTTCAAGGGGGTTAAGCCCACATTTCCATCTGCCGCGAGAGATTATCAAGCTCGCAAATCACCCCGTGCGTGGAGTGAATGGGATGGATATCGAGGAAACCTAAGCACATTCACTCGCCCCCACCCCCCATCAATCATAATTGGATAAGACATTATAGCGAGATTTGGTGTGCAGTGGCCTCAATGTGCGTGTGGAGTAAGTGTGTGTACGATGAGACGTCTGGACGAGGGAGTGTGCCTGGAGTAATATGATAAGGTGCGTGTATTTAATAGTTTATTTATGTATTTAAGATAATTCGTTTCCTAGGCCAATATTATTATCCGCGAAATGTGCTCTTCACGGGCATCCCCGGAACGTATCACGCGCGAATAACGAGGGAATACTGCAACTCATTGTTTGGACACACGCACACACGCAGCGCTGCCTATAAAACCTGCACGAGTCACAGGACTCCAGAACTGTGAGCTTCATTGGAAGCAATTCGTTGGATTGACTCCATAGTCGCCAACCATCGTACAACAACAACTACTAATAATACTCTACCTCGCCTCCTTCATCCTCTTCTCCCTTTAGTTCCTCCTCCGCCTACCTTCCCCTCCCCACATCAAAGTACAAATACCCCCCCACCCCACCGCTCGCGGCCCCCACATCGACACGTCACATCGCGATGATGCCACGCGGTGACCTTCAACTTGTTTTTGTTTCGATTTAAAGCTTTCGTGACTGCAGGGATTAATCTTCTTGGTTCTTTCGGTAAAGTCACGTAGAATGGAAATAATAAAATAATAATAATAAAACATAATAAAATAATTCTCACGACGTTTCGGCCACAACGCAAGCAGCCGTCCTCAGGTGTAGAACAGGTCTGTCGAGAAGACAGAGTCTGAATGACACGCCCCAGGCTTGGAGCGACTATTTAAGCTGGGATGGAGGGGCGAAGAGCGCCTTGACAAAAGAATTTTACTCACAGAGCAGGATAGTTAGAAGAAAAATAAATAAAATCCATTTTATTTCAGTGCAACAAAAATGTGTTTTAAGTTGATCCACCCGTGCCATGCAGCGGGTTGTCGCCAGGGCCTGGCCGTGGTGAATGGTTTCAAGTTCAGACAGCAGTCTGTCTTGTGATGCCTACGAAGCATTTGCCAGCGCCGCTAATTAAGTTTGCTCGTTCCACGATGGCATTAGCGTTTGGTCCAGATGTCGGCCGCAGGCGAGAGCGTGAAAGGTTGCGTCTAAGATATTTGACCTCTTACAATTTACACCCAACGTGGCTGGCCGGCGCGACTGTTTTCGGCGTGAAAACTGAGCGGAATTTTAAACGAACAACTCTCGCAACGATTGTCGGGGCATTTCTGCTCCGTCGCTCCGCGCGGAGAGCGTGCCCGACCCCCCAAAAACAACACAACCGGAGCCGTGCGTGTAGCGTCTAGACCCGGCGTGTCCCCCGAGGTCTCATTTACCTCTCCGGCGTGGCTCAGCGGGGCATGCAGACAGCGATGGGGAGCGTTAAGTGCGACATGACAGAAGTGTCATAATGAGGTCCTGCCAGCCCGTCCAGCCTCTCCCCAATCCCCCCCTACACCCAACCCACCTTTCTAACCTCGCCATCTACCTTCTGTGAGAGTTTCAGTTTCATTTATTAGGATTTACCCTGTGAGCCATTCGGCTCTTGATTTGGGTTCAACCGCAACAAACAATAAAATTACAAGATACACCTAAAACTCATTGTACACAAATCTAAACATCACATACGCAAACAATTAAAACCTATAGAAAAAGCACAACCCGTCCATGCTGCGTACAAAAAGTGCAAGAAAATATATTTCGATGTTTGATCCCAATAACAATCATAATACAATACATATCAACATCTTAAGTATAAATCTATACTAAATAAAAAAAACATCGGGCCAAACCAAGCCCCTCTAAAACTTACTAAAACAATGCTATGTAAACAACGTAACAGTTTTCCCAACAAATGTGATTAAAAGTTTACAATAGCGACACACACATCACTAAACCTAGCATCCTTCACTAGCTGCATAAGTCAATCCATAACAGCCGGATTAACAATAGCAGTAGCAGCGCACCATAATCAAAATACATCATAGGTTAATACGTCGGTCATCTATTTCATACGTCTGTCATCATGGTCTGCTGCTGAAGCAGACTGCTTTCCCACCTGATAATGGACGCTTGTGTTGCGCCCGAAACGTCGTGATTTATTTAATTTTATACCTACGTGACTTTACCGAAAGAACCAAAGAGTCCACATTGTGACCGTTTGCAGTGTGACTTTTGGTTCGCATTCATCGTTCACCTCCACCACAATCTGTTCACAACCTCGTGCGCTCTCCACGCCTACCATCTCTGCCTGGGAGCCAACGCCTCCCGCGTGTCACCTCTGCGCCTGATTCTGGGGGTCTCACGTCTTGTGTACAGCGCACCTCCAAAAACAAACCTGCGCACGAGCCGTTGAACCTCGGTTTAAAAAACAAACGCTTTGATGTCTCTCTCAAGGTGAAAACACTTTCTCTGAATCCCGTTGTTTAAGTGCGCTTGCAGCAAATGCAGACGTCAAATGGCGACCATCTGAAAAGATGGCAATGCTTTATCGATGAGCCCTACATAAGGATAAAACTGGCAGACAGTCGCCTTATTGTGCTGTTGCTTAAATCGACAACGCCTTGAGCTGCTGTCCATTGCGGAGCTATGCCGCAGAATATACACAGGAATTGTGATGTCATCGTGATATTGTAGTACAAGGATTCCTGTTATGTTTAGCTGTTGACAACCGTTTCGCAGACACAGTATATCATACATATTTGAAGTTTTTTTTTTGCGTTAGATCACGTAAATATTAAAGCGTCGTTAAACCCGCCCCCACCCGACATAGTAAAATAGTAAACAAAACATGGCAATTAATTACTAGTTCAGCACACCGGCGTGTTAGACAGTAAACCCACTACAACATTCTAAATTCGAGTTTACTCTCCAGCACACGTGTGTGCTGAAATAGTAACTGATTGGCATGTTTTTGTTGACATGACAAACCTTACTAATTGGCTGTGCCGAGTGGTGGCGGGTTTAACGACAGAATTATATTCATGCGATCCAACCCCCCCCAAAAAAAACCTCTTGTGGATAATATTGGTAGCGAAAGCCGAGATGTTCAACTGACAGGATATCTTGCTTTGAAGCTTTCGTGACTGCATGAATCCATACACTCTGGCTCTTTCGGTAAAGTCACGTAGGTAGAAAATAATAATAGATCACGACGTTTCGATCGCCACACAAGCAATCGTCCTCAGGTGTGTGAGAGAAAACGTTTGCATGGCGATCGAAACGTCGTGATCTATTATTGTGTCTACCTACGTGACTTTACTGACAGGATATCATTATGCGTGCCTTGCAGTCGGTGAAACCAACGTCATGGCGGATCTTGCGGTTGCACGTTCAAGGTCACCTGTCTCGAAACCAATTGGGACCAATTCACAATAATAATGAGATGAAAATGTTCCCAATGAATTTGGGAACTTCCCAATTTATCTTCGTCTAAAAAGAAATATAATTTCGTACATTTATCAATATTAAACTGTCGCACCTCCGAATATAATTATTGGAGTCTCAAAGGAAGAGCGACAGCTTAATGAGTAGAACATCAATAAACGATCCGCAATCATGACGGCACTTTGCAACGGCACGCAAAACGTGGTCCGGATTCACTCCACTCCATGTACGCATTGAAGCTCATGATGGCTCTCGCGATTGCTTCCGTGGGGTTTCCTGCCCAGAGGCAGCCAGACATATTGACCCATACAGGCCTAATGTTCCACTTATGATCATTGTTGCACGTTAACTTTGACCCTCTGGGTGACTGCTTAGGTCTCGTAGACTATCATCGCGCCAGGGATTATGGTCCCTTTGGATGACTTTCGATTCTGACTGTGAACTTTGGCTTTCGAGGATACGTTTTTGTATCGGCCAGGAGCACGCAATCGTTCGCCCATTGGCACTTAAAATAAATCCACCTCCTCTGCCACTCAACAGAGAAAAATGTGGGTAATGCGTGGTTATAAATGTTTGCGCTGTACTCCACATGCATACAGTGTTGTGGTTCAAATGAAGCGTGATTGTCACGTGGATGTGACGTCAGGATCAACAAATCACTGTGGTGTCCCCCATTCAATTGAGTGTGGGATCGTGCTCATTTCAGGCTTGCAGTCTGGACCCAGTGGTGGAATTCCACATCCCTATGGCAGGAAGCAATTTTATCCATACAACAATTCCTGTACACATTCCCTTAAACGATTTTCATTTTCATTGACCAGAGAAGAATAAAGGGGGCTGAGTCGATCCCTGACCGGGATTTAAACTCTCTCATCCTTCTAATTGCAAGCCGCGTGGCTCTCACCACAGCACGACTCAGTCAAATGCCAATGTGTACCTTTCAAAATGGACTCTGCTCACACTTTAGGTGATCATATATCGATATAGATCTCTTAAGTTAATGATGTTAAAGGTAAAATATTGTCCTTCACTGTTTTATATTTGTCTCCGTAATTACGTCTTATGTGTTTCTTTGTTTGTTTTGAATAAATAATCGGTATAAGTATGTATGTGGAACTTCTTTCGTGTACTGTACGTAGCCAACGGCGGTTCGTTTAACCAGAGGCATCGATGTGAGTGGTTGGTAAATGTTCAAGTTGGTAAAAATTTACAGCGACAACGTGGATCAACTGAAATTTAAAAAGGGGGCCCCCCAATTTGGTGAGCAATTCGTGATCAGTTCCACGTGAAGCTGCAATTAAACGGTGACATTTCCCTGCAGTAATATAGCCAACACAACTACATTATCTGCGTTTGCTCTGTTCAACATGGCCTGCAACTTGGGTTGTCATCGACCCTCGTTTTCCCAGAATCATCAACTTTCATTGGGGCCACTGCCCTGGGAAATATCTTAAGTCTTTTCAGGAAAAAAAAAGTGCTGTTGTTTTTTTAAGTCGCGTAAGAATACACCACTCGTGACAATGCGCTCACAATGTATTCCCTCCCCCCCCCCCCGTTTTCTGATATTGTCAGATATTCTTCATCCTGTGATATCCCCCCATACATTTTTGTTGTTGTTTCACAGAGGTGGCACAACGCTGATCTAACACCTTGCAAAAAGCTGTATTACATCTCAACAGGAACTCAGCTGGGGATAAATGAATTCAACTTTGCATGCGACAGGGCCGGCGCTTTTCTCTGAGAGAATCACGTGGACGCAGCTCACAGTCGGCATTGCGGATGACATTCGGTGACAAAAAAGGCCCTTTGGTTAAATGCGACGGTTGGGGTTTTTCTTTCTTCGTTCACATTCGTTTCCTCGTTTTTCGTAACCCAAAAGTGTATCTTTTTTTTATGTTGACTCATAAACTTTAGGTTAGATACAGGCTAAAATCCACACTCTTTGGTTCTTTCGGTAAAGTCACGTAGATGAAAAATTAAATACAAAATAAATAAAAGTAAATTAAATAACGTGATTTAATGTACTTTATTTATTTTTTATTTTATTTTTCATCTACGTGACTTTACCAAAAGAACCAAAGAATATGTATTCTTGCAGTTACAAAAACTTCAAATCTAGAAGGCTAAAATCCATTTTTTAGTTTAATTTAAAAAAACGTGAAGCTATATCAATTGTTCTTGTGTTTTAAAACCAGTTGTGCATTTGGGATTATTAAAAAATGTGACGCTACAAAAAAGCTCGTGCATTAACAGTCACAGCCGTACATCTCACAAGTATTTAAGGTGTATAAAATATAAATGCTCAAAGTGAGTGGTGTGTGCGCATTTGCTTGGGGGCATTATAAATATACATTACCCATTTATTGGTTTTGTTCACTTGCGAGGGCTCCTACCCACTTGGAAGCAATATTAAATATAGTACGATGACGCCATATAACCTCTGCAGCGCTTCAGTTTAGCATGTTGCAAAAAGCAAAATTAATGAAAGGAAAATCTCGTTGTGTCTGCGAACAGACTAATAAACTATAAACAAAAAAACTAAAATCAAACTATTTTTTTTATTTTACCAGGTAAGGCCCACTGAGCTATGCAGCTCTCTTTCAGAAGCAACCTGGCCACAAATAATAGCTCAACGAAGTGGCTTGTCACGTGGACATTTATCGCAACCAAACACTCCAAACGCGTGATGTTGATTCTAAATGTGGAGGGAAAAACCGGAGGACCCGGAGAAAAATCCACGTCACCACGGGGAGAACATGCAAACTCCAAATATACATTCGTCTGGGTCCAGATCGAACCCACAATCTGATGTATACCAGGCGAGGTAGTTAACATTTCGCCAGCGCGGTGCTAATAATAGTGTTTACATGATGACGTCAATGTATTTCACATCGCTTGGTCAATCCACTGCTACACGAAAGCCTCCCTGTGCCATGTCCGTCATGGAGGTCGCTTGACTATACTTCACCACATTCGTAATCAAATTCAGGTCGCTAGGTTGATTGGGCAGTGCGCTAACCGCTGCACCACCACTCCACTATCAGGATAGTATAAAAATGGTATTTATGCCTTTTACAAATACATGCGTCTGAAAATAACAATAATCACAAATGCATGTAGAGCCTTGACCTCAACTGCCAGGGCTGGAGAATTCATTTTGTTTCTGTGTAAACATCAACCTCCCTGCAGCGCTTTGTTTTGTCTGAGGCCGTTTTACCACCGAGGTTGCAAATACAGCCGCTCACACCATTACGCATTGTACACGCAGACAAAGTTCCCCCGTGTAGCCTTTAACAGACCATTAGGGCAAGTGCTGTTAGCGAGCGCCGATGAAGGCTGTCACGGCACACGAGGGGGTGTGCGGCCAGCGCCACGCCCGGCCGCCTTTGTCTCCCGGGGTGTAATTTGACTTAGGGGGAGGCCCAGGACCGGTTTAGATAATTGCCACTGGGATTGGCCATGTGCGGAAATCGAACTCAAGTCACCGGGTTTCGTGGAGCAGTACGCGAACTGCACACACGTGTTTTGACGTTTGTACCTTCCGTGGATTTATTAGCAGGGCTATCCTTCTTCTTATATTCACACTTCACTACATTCGCCACAACAAGTGACATCTGCAAAAAATTTAAGGAATTAAATACTATTAAAAAAACAACGTTTAGTACTGAAGCATTCTGGGTAATGAGATAATTCAATCAGCATCTTCTTGGTTTTTTCGGTAAAGTCACGTAGAAGGGAAGTAATAAAATAATAAAAATAATAAAACATAATAATCAGCATATTTTTAAGAAGTGAAGGCTCAGCCCTGCAATGTCTATCTCATGCCACTGCTGGCAGAAGGGCCTCCAATAGATGTAGTCGTAGACTACATCACCACCTGACACAGCCAATTAGTAAAGTCTGACGCGTAAACAAAACGTGCCAATCAGTTACTACTTCAGCACACCGGTGTGTGGCAGAGTAAACTCACAACATTTCCAATTCGAGTACCGTGTGATGTTTCACTAGTTATTACAACCAGCTTCATCAGGCGATAGCCAGAATTTACACGATCTAACCCAAAAAAATTACTTTCTCATGGATAATATTGGTCGCGGAAGCCTACTGCTACGTGTTCAAGTAACTTGGCCTACTCTTCCACACTGGCTAGACTTCCCACACTATACCCCCACCACTCGCGACCTACCGATCGACTGTGAGGTATCCATTTACCACCCTTTTACACTGCTGTGCGGACAGGGGCGGAGAGCGAGTGAATAAACATGCCCACTTTCAACTGCGGCACCGAAAGACTGAGAGCAGTTTTGTTGCTAACAAAGGGTTACAATCTAAACCTGTACTGCAGAGATTTGTGGGTCTGTTTTGCAGTGTTTGCTTGTCCCTGTGAGGCCACATTCCACGGGTACTGAATCGGCAGTACAATAACCATGTGACCTCTGACCCTGCTATGCATAGCTGTCTTCGGCCTGAATGGGCCCTCTTTAAATCGTGCCCGTCACGCCCAGCTCCGACACACACACACGAATCGAGGATTTACTCTTTGTAACGAGCCAAGAGGAATGTCGCAATGCATCTGCTGGTGCGTACAGCGGCCCGCGCCGATCAATGGTACATCAATAAATTTGTCGCTGACAAAATAAATCACCTGGAATGGCACCCCATGCCATCGGAGCGCAGAAGCCGAGCAGGGTTGAGCATAGACAGAGCTCGAATTGGTGACCGCCAGATGTACAAATAGGTGTTATAGGCTGCTGCGTGGTTACATTGAGGACAGCAGAGGGCATTGTGGGCGAAAGACATCCTTGCGTATTGTACTTCGATGCAGCCATGTCAATTATTCCGACCTTCACCAACCCGCGTTGACCAGCGCTCGGGAAGTAATTTTTTTATGAAGCGTGGTGCGGTAGTGGACTGGCAAAAAGAAGCTGTCGACCTCTCAATCGGGGCAACAGCGGTGCTCATAGGAGGAAGCAGAATTGCTCACCTGTCTTTGCCACGAGGCTTGCATTTGCTCTCCTTCTGCAGGCACTCTGGGTTCCTCCCACACAAGATAAATGAACGTGTACCCAATGAAGGAAATGATCTAAGTTGCAGGGCCATCCTGAAAAAAAAAATGTCTCACGACTCGGTGAGTCCTGGTTAAATAAAGAACTATTAACACAGCGCAACATTGTTTGCCTGCTGTACTCAGTGATGAGTTGATTTTGCTGAAGGACTCAAGGCTCCGTGGCTCGGTGGCAGTGTGAGCGGCTCGCGATCTGATTGGCTGCGAGTGCAAACACTCGTCCGACGTTGACTTTGGGGATGATAAAATGTAGAACCACTTCGTGGGAGAAGTCAATGGTGGTTGTTGTGCGGCCAAACTTGCCCTCGCCATAGGAATGCGGAATTTCCACCGCTGGCCCAGGGCTGTGAACAGGAGATGAATACCGCTTCGATGGTTCTTGGAGCAAAAGCTCGCTTTGAAATCGCCATTACGCTGCCAATCTTACCACGCCTGCGTGCAAGCCCAATAATCAAGCGTCCATCCGTTGCTCTAAACCCTACAAGTCTTCCGCAATGTGGCTGTTTGTGTTACAGCCGACCGCAATCACAGCGCTGCTCTACGCTGCCGTCACATTTTTTTATTAAATCGCAGAATGGCCCATTACAGGGCCACAAATTGCAAATTTCAACCCTCCCATTGCGTGGCAAAGGCATTGATTTTTTATACACTGCATATGTATGGAATTCCCCCCCCCCCCGGGTTTCCTCCCCAGCAGCGGGAGAAGGCATTCCCCATAGTTGACGAGCTGTTGGGATTCACGAAATAACAAATTGGTGCCTTGCGGGCAGTTCGGGAGGAGGCGGGGGAGGTTGGGGCGATCCCTTGGCCTCCCCAGCACGACCAAAGGGGCAGGGGTGACAGCGGCAAGTATCGTGGAGACAATAATTCCAGAAATCACACAAGACACACTGACGAGAAGGAGAGATATACAAATCGACAGTGATTTTGAACAAAGAGTAAATGCATGAACGATCTGGCGATCCCTCCCAGCACGACCAAAGGGGCACGGGTAACAGCAGCAAGTGTCAGAGCGAGTGGTTGTTTTTGGGGAATAGTGGGGTAGCGGGCAGGGGTCAGCTGCCTATGATTTGTCCCCATCGATCGCGCTGACCCCCAACCTCAGAAACTTGTCCCACCGCCCTTCGCCCCCCGCGCCCTTCACTATCTGAGGCCTTCCTCACACCGCCTGGCGCTGCGAACAACTCTCAGTGTTCATAAAAGACAGTCGCACACACACACAGACACACACACAGACACACGTACCCGTTCACTGGTGGGGAGTGGGAGTGTAGCGGTTAGCGCGCTGCGCTATGAAGCTGGCGATCTGGGTTCGATTCCCGCTCACGGCCAACACAGGTGACGATTTTCTTAACCAGTCCTGGGCCTCCCCTAGGTCGACTCAGCCTCAAATGAGTATCTGAGAAAACAAAGGCGGTCGGGTGTGGTGCTGGCCACCCACCCTCTCGTGTACCGTTCCAGCCTTCATAGGTGCTCGCTAAACAGCACTTGCCCCTCCAGTCTGTTAAGGCTATACGGGGGATCTTTTTTTTCTCACTTCGCTCCGAGTGCCTCTCGCTGCGTGGCTCTTTCGTCGACGCGCTGCCGGTGATGCGTCGTGCAAAGGCTGGCGGCACGCTAAGTGGAGCACCTTCGACACAGCGCTCAAGGCCCTGCATGTACAGGGCCTACGTGGGCCGCATTGTGGCAGGCCAGAAATATGAAGTGAACGATTTCTGTTCACTTATCCACGAAAGTCCACCGACGTGCTACATTCAGGGAGCTCCTGCATCGAGATGTTTGGTTGATTCCATGAATTGCCATTGGGGATGTTTTCTCCACGTGGCAGTACACAGGAATAGCCGGAGAAAAACTTGGCAATTCGAGGGGGCAGTGCTCGCAGCTGCACGCAGCTGTATACTTATCCTGTTAATCGTGAGGCCTATCGTTATGAGATAATCAGACTAGCAAAACAATGCATCGTCATCTTCAACAGTCATGATTTATCCACTGCTGGATGAAGGCCTTCTCAAGCTAACGCCATCTTGCACGGTCTCAAGCACCCAACCTCTACCCTCTGCTTGCATGCTCCCATTGCTTGCTGTGTGTGGCTTAAATCATTTTTCGCGTTGTGTTGCAACGGTGGGGGGGGGGGGGAAGGTCAAAAAGCTAATAGAGAAAACTATTCCTGAAATCACATGAGACACATACTCTTTGGGTCTTTCGGTAAAGTCACGTAGATGTAAAAATAAAAAATCACGACGTCTTCAGGTCAATAAGATTGCTTGTGCTGCGATCAAAACGTCGTGAATTTTATGTTATTTTATTATTATTTTTATCTACGTGACTTTACCGAAAGACCCAAAAAGTATGAATTCCTGCAGTCATTACATCTTTAAGTCATCACACAAGACACATTGACGAGAAGGAGCGATACACAAATCGACAGTGATTCTGAACAGAGGAAAGCCACGAACCTCTGATGAACGAGTGGGAAGGAAACGAGAAGCGAAATCAAAGCAACAATTGAATTTAGATTTGAAGCTTTCGTGGCTGCAGGAATCCATACTCTTTGGTTCATTCGGTAAAGTCACGTAGGTATTTATTTTATACCGACGTGAATTTACCGTAAGAACCAAAGAGTAACAATTTAATAACAGCAAATCACCACCGGATGTTTATTGAATCGCGATGTTTACCGAGTTAGCTTTTCTCACATAAGGCCGCGGTAGAGGGACCCCTACCCAGCACCTTAAAGTAACCGAGTGAATGGTGGTCCTCGCTGCCTGTCAGGCTACCGAGGTCCTCCGCTGTCTCGATTGTTCACTGGTAAACACACATCAGGTTTTTGAGATATCAAATATTGCATTTTCAATAAAAACTGCAGAAGAAAAATATTAAATAAATGTGAATATCTACATAAAATGATATTAGAAACACACTATCCTAAAAATGCAGCACCATATTTAAACACTAAAGCAGTGACTGACTCGCAACAACTTGCAATCATAAGTGACAGAGTTAATTTCGGGTAAAATAAATGAAAATGGGATTTGCCGATAGCATACAAATGAGATGTGATAGAGCAAATCTGAGATCATATTTGGAATCAGCACCCTGAAATTAGGCTAAAACAGCTGCAAAAGTCCAGGCTAGAATTTTTTTTGTTGACCAGTGTTATTTTTTACCTACGAGTGGCCAAGCATGTGAGCTCATCTCTTTGCAACAAAGAGACAGAATCCCCCCGTTTAGCCTCGAGCAGACTTTGTTTGGGGCAAGTGCTGTTCGCGAGCACATATGAAGGCCGACACGGCGCAACGTGAGTGTGGCCAGAACCACGCCCAGCCGCCTTTGTATCCCCAGTGGCGATGGTTCATGCACCAAGTTCTCATTTGAGGAGGAGTCGACCAAGGGGAGACCCATAACCGGTTCAGGTAACCGTCACCGGTGTCGTCCACGATCGGGAGTCGAACTCGGGTGTAGCGCAGGGCGCTAACCCGCTGTGCCTCCCCTCTTGTCGGCTCCGTTACAGACAGACGCACGTGCGAGTTCTTAATCAATGTAATTGCCACTCGCCTCCAATTAATGACCTTTTGTCCACTGCCAAAACGTTGTTGTAATTACGCACACCTGCACACGACGTCAGTACTCGCTCAATCAGCTCTCGCGATGCGCTTTTTAAATCCTTTATATTAGGTTCACTTGCTTGCTTGCTTGCGCGCTTACGACCGTGCAAATCTTTCTGTCGTTTCTTAACCCACTTCCCGTGATCCAATCGAGCTGACATTTTGCACACAGACTCGTTGTGCGTGACAATTTATTTTCGTGAAAATGTTTTTCCAAAACTTTACACTTTTTAGGCACATTTTTTTAAATATTTAATTACCAATTGCTTAATGGTGGCAGGCAATCATCTGACCCATAGGTGGCAGCCATCTCAAGCCAGAGGACGAGAGGACTCTAGCCGCCACGCATATAAAGTATTTATAGTGAAAAACTTTGTTTTTACGGGTTCATTTTTTTCCGGTTCGTGCACTTGCCTTGACCCCAATCCGGGAACTGAATTGAAGCTTCCAACACGTGGGACCGAAACGTTGGGACGACGTGCCGAACAACAACAACAAACAAACAAACAAACTGAAAACACGGCCGTTAAAGATGCACGGCACGATCGTGAAGACCTACGCAAGCGGTGTTACTCGAAACGTCGCTCTGTACGTCCCGGAGTGGACACACCTCGTAGGCACGGTGACGTGGTGTGTTTGAACGACACGACCCACGTCGCGATAACCCGATCGTCGAATACCCAAGTGCGAGAGCCTCTGGTGAACTCTTAACTCGCGCGCGGTCAATTCACCAGAGCATTGCGGTGCTATTTTTCGATTTAAAGCTTTCGTGACTGCAGGGATTCATCTTCTTGGTTCTTTCGGTAAAGGCACGTAGAAGGGAAATAATAAAATAATACAAATAAAACATAATAAAATAATATAATAATGTAATAAAATTAAATACTATAATAAAGTAATTTGATAATGTTTAATTTTTATTATTTATTATTTCCCTTCTACGTGACTTTACCGAAAGAACCAAGAAGACATTGCGGTGCTGCTGTACACCGAGGGCCTGGCTACGTTTTGCAATCGAGTTATGGGACCCACTCGGTGGACGTTTATTGAATTTCCTCGACGGCGCTGCAGGGGTGGCCAACCTGACAGACACTTTCCATCGCGACCGTGAGGCTGCATTCGCTTCTGCATTCGCTTCTCAATTGGATAAATGAGCAACTGCACGCATCTGGCATTTGCCCTATTGTGTTTAGTTCGTTGTCCTTCCACCGCGCATCCGATTACCGCGGTCTGCTACGTACGGTACGGAAGAAGTTCAACACACGTACGTGGATGTTGGTTGGTTGGCACGGAAATGAGGACCACATCCAGCGTGTGTGGATCCGAGGCTTGTCAATTTTCCAGTGGAAAATTCATCTTTACTGGCTCCCCTTCCCCGTCATACCTGGGAACTGGGGAAACTGGGGATGAGAAAAACACGTTGCAGACACACGTGGGCTGCATTTCAAAAGTGCCCCGCTGCATTGAAGAGTAAGCAGGGCTGGAATTTGACATAAGGAGGTTGTGCACTTCCACAATCCATCGGCCGTTTTTTTGTTTTGTTTAACACTTGACCAGAGGCGGCACTTGGAGCGGCGGGTCGATCGCATCGCGCGGGGAAACAGCAACGAGGATCCGTGCCGAGCGAATTTCTCGACGCGTCCCGCCGTGGCTCGACACGTTGTCAATCACGGCCGCGCACACGCGACGAGCCTCCAGCAGGAACGGGACGAGGCAACGCGCCGCCCCAAACGCTTCCTTTCCATCCTCGTACCTCTGCGTCTCTTCAGACGTGCGTCTCCTGGACAGCTCGCGATGAGCAGCGGGCGAGCGGGCGGGCGGGCAGGAGGCGTCGGTAGGCAGATGGGCTCCTGGCAGGCGACTGGCAGCGCGTCTCCTACCGATCTGTCTCCGCGTCGTGTTTCAACATGAACGAGTTGACATCGACGTGTCCCGTGAACACGGCAGCCTGAGAGGGTCCTCCATCCCACCCACGCACCCCCCCCGGCCCTGCTCTCATTAAGATCGTGAGCCTCAGATACGGCCAGGCTTAGTGACGCACGCCTGCGTTTCGGTGTCGGGTGTTCTGGAGGGGTTGGTGGGTCAGGGAGAGATAGCAATGCGCATCCAGGGTCGGCGAGGAGCCTATACTTTCTAGGTTGCTGACAAGATCCGTAGGTTGACCATTCTTCGTACAAATTGCAAGGTGAAAAATTTGCAAATTGTATACGCGTATATTTGAATGATTAAGCCATTTGGTTGCGTCTATGGAGGCTTGGTGGTTGTTGGTGATATGTTGCGGTACGGGGAGTGTTGGATTATGTGATGGATGGTCTGGCTCTGGCTACCGGACACCAATCTGTCGTTTGTTAGGTATACATATCAGCGTTATGCTCACCATTTACGCCATGACTGCATCTCATTTGCAAATTGGTGCCACAAATGGATTTGCTGGTGGCGGGGGGGGCACAAGCAACGCAGATCGTTGTGTCTTCACTCCTTCCTAGATTCGAACGCGCGGGGGCTGGGCTGGGGTCTCATTGGCGATTTCCCAGCGGCTCTGACTGGGGAATTAAACGATCACCGTCATTTCCCAGCCTCCTCAGAAGGGCTTCCGTATGTGAAAGGACGTTTCCTCATTTGCGAAATGAAAACACCGCGTGCGTATTCCCTGTGTTACGCATTACTCCCCCATCTCTTAATGATCAATCAAGCAGCCAGTATCCGATTCATTACTTGGAATTAGTGTACATTTAAATCGATTTCTTTATTTATAATTAAGTGAGTGCCACGCTGAGACTAACCGTCTCTTTACTTACGGATAACTGGAGCATTGAATTACAGGTACAGCGGTACAGAAATATCGCTACAGTTAAAATCATCGTCGTAATCGGCCTTGGCCAATCCACTGCTGGATGAAGGCCTCCTCAATCCGCCGCCATTTCGGATTTCACTTGCAAAGAATACACTTGGACATATCACGTTTGTGTTTTATGAAAACAATTATAAAAGTTGAACATCAACAATAATACTGTGCTCGTCTGGGACTATTTGTTCCCGACAAGGATATGGATTTATATATATATTATACATAACATTAAACAAAACGGTATTTTGCCCATTGCGAGGTTTTAAACAGAACTTAGATTAAAATAAAAGCTATAATGTGAGGTCTGTAGTTCTTATCAGAAGCTGAGGACGGCTGCTTGCGTTGTGGCCGAAACGTCGTGAGAATGTTATCTTATTATGTTTTATTTGTATTATTTTATTATTTCCCTTCTACGTGACTTTACCGAAAGAACCAAGAATATGAATCGATGCAGTCACGAAAGCTTTAAATCGACACGTGTACAACAATATTGTCAGAATACCTCCAGTGTTTGCTTGTTTGTCTGGCTTTCCCTGTTTGGGGTTTGCTACCTTGGCAAGGCTGAGGCTTAGTTCAAGCGTTCTTGAATAAACCTTGCTTGTGATTGCAATATTGGTTACCAGACCAGGAGGGATTAAGACATGGCTTGACACAGGGCTGACATTCACACCTTCACCTGTGATTGGCTTCTGTTGCTTATGGCCACAATGCCGGGCGGCTGTAATCGTGTCCACACCTCCTGGCTATTGCCAAAGGCAGCAGTTTTCAACCTGTGGGGGTACACCCCACTACAGGGGCATCAAGATTTTCGGGGCGGTGTTGCGGGGGGGGCGGGAGGACAGGCTGCAGCATGGATACTGTGTAGGTAAAACGTTAAATGTGCCTGAGTAACGTCATTGGCTCAGCGCCACATTACGGTGGTACGACACACGAGTACACGGCACAAAGCAAATGCCTTAATAACACCGTGTTGACATGTGATATCTCGTGTTCACGTGCGATATGGCATTAGTAACCTCAAATGGTCTGCTTATCTATTTTGTTAGCGGCATGTTGGAGTGGGCGACGCAAATCAGTGGTCTTGATTTTGGGGACTGCTGAACCACAAAAGGTTGAGTCAGCGATGGTCTAAAGCAGTGGTTCTCAACCGGGGGAGCGCAGACTCCTAGAGGATCGTGGCAAAGTCCCATTACGTGAGGTGAATTGTAAATGTGTGACATCCTATCATACGTGAGACTCATTAGATACATACTACACTATACACTACAC
>CM025655.2:8238611-8254509 GCA_014621495.2 Entosphenus tridentatus
CTGCATAATGCACGGGCATAAGTAGTACTTATCACATACCTGCATTTCCCATAAATATGCTAAATTATTCTTGATATGCAAATTATTTTGTCAAGGCGCCCTTTCCCCCCCTTCCAACCCAGATTAAATATACGCTCCAAGCATGGTGCTGTTTCATTCAGACGCTGTCTCCCCGACAGACCTGGTCTTCACCTGAGGACGGCTGCTTGCGTTGTGGCCGAAACGTTGTGAGAATTATTTTATTATGTTTTATTTTTATTATTTTATTATTTCCATTCTACGTGACTTTACCGAAAGAACCAAGAAGATTAATCCCTGCAGTCACGAAAGCTTTAAATTGAAAAATGAATAAAGCGCTATAACTAGCATTTATCGTAAAAAAAATAATTCCATGTTTTTTACCCCAGTAATTACCCTGTAATCGCGAAATTTGTATGGGATAAGGGTAAAAGGTAAGGTAAAGGTAGGCTCGTTCATTTTTTTATCTTTTACCTTACCTGCTAAAGGGTAAAAGGTAGGGTAGCGCAATTGTATTGTGGTAAGGTAAAAGGTAGGGTAAAGTTTCTCTTGTTTTTTTTTACCGTTTAACTGTTACCTTACCTTGCCGAGGCCTATAGGCCGAGCTGTGGTAATTCTCTTGTAAGTAACGATGCTGGAATAAATACGCTTTCCCTCGGGGGGCTAGGGGGCTGGGGGGGGGGGCCGGGGGGGGGGCGCACGGGTTGAGTGACGGAAATTGCAGGGGCGGGGGTGAAGGCAAAGGGTGAAGGCAACAATAAAAGAGAGAATCTGTGACAAGGGAGGCAGTGACGTGGGAGAGAGAGAGCGCGCTACAGATTGCCCCCACCCACCACCCCCACACCGTGATGAAAAATCCTGTCCATGCCAATCGGGGCCAGACGCAACCTCACGTTTCGTCAGCCGTTGTGCGTCTCGTCTGATTTGCTGTGCGCAAGATACATATGTAACAACAACAACAAATATTAATAATTACCCCAAAACAAAAGCGTGGTGGATTTTCTTTAGTTAAATATAAAACGATGTGATTTGCTGCATATTGCAATTATGAGCCAACGGATGTCTCGCGTGGATCCAGCTACTCAATGAATGTGCATCACGTCCACACGCTGGACTTCATTGCATTGCAGCCTTTAACTTGGGTTAACACATCTCTACAAAGACCCTCGTTATAGCCTGAACAGACTGTTGGGGCAAAGTTGCTGTTAGCGAGCGCCTATGAAGGCCGGCACGGCACATGATGTTTACACACCGCACCAGGTACTCATTTGAGGCTGAGTCGACCTAGGGGAGGCCCAGGACCAGTTTAGATAATTATCGTCACTGGCGTTGGCCGTGAGCGGGAATCAAACTGGGGTCGTCGGGTTCGTAGCGCAGCGCCCTAACCGCGACACCACCGCTCCCCACGTCTCTACACGCACACAGACAAACACACCTCTTGTAGCCTACAGATACGATGGGGAAATTGCTGTTAGCTAGCAACTGTTCAGGCGGGCAGGGCACACAACAACAATCTGGTGTGGCTATCACCATGTGCGGTCACCTTTGTCTCCCCAGTGCTGATGTCTCTACACCACCATCAGGTTCTGTATGTATTTAAGGCTAAGCAAACCTAGATGAGGTCCAGGCCCGGTTCAGATATAACTCACCACCAATGTTACCCATGCTCTGAAATTGAACTTCAGTTACAAAAAAACACCTTGAAGATATTGTATTGTTGTTGTTGTTGTGTTTGTGTGCACACAACCAAAGACAGACAAAGATCCCCCGTATTGCCTACAGAGGGTCGGGGCAAGTGCTGGTAGTTGAGCATCCGTGAAGGGCGACACGACACAACTCAGCAATTCACACGCACGCTCTCACACGTCTGAATATAGTCACCACCACTTTGTGCAGCCCTGCTTTACTTTGCCCACTCATTAAATCTGACAGTCGTTCGTGAACTCGCCTGCTTGAACCAGAGCCCTACATTCGCGGAATAAATTACATCAAAAACTCGGAGCACCTTCTGGCTTGAGTGAAGCCACCCGTCGATGGGTGCGATGCAGCTCACTGACAGTCGAAGGCTGTCTGCCACGTCCACGTCCCGTGGCCTTCCCTTCAATTAACCTTATGCCTCCACTGCGCACACCTTCACACGCTGCACAACAACAACAACAGCAGCAGCAATCATCGTGCAATGCGTGTGAAAGGTCACTCGAGGCACGCGCGGGAGAGATCCCATTCGTTTTGTCGAACAACAAGGCCCCCCCCCCCATATCTCAATGGAATTCTCCCTCAATCTTACACATGCTGGTCTCGAATGCCAAAGTCACATTGTACTCTGAAGAGGAAAGAAGAGAGCTGTAAGGCAGGGGGGAGGTGAATGCTTTTAAGTGATTGTGTGTTTGCACTCAAGGAGTGACCGGCGTGTTTGCTCGCAGTGACACGCTGCTCAGGATACGTTTTGTATGTATGTACGATGTTGAACTTCCCTTGCACCGTACGTAGCCGAGCGAGCTAATCGGAGGTGTTGATTGAGCCGCGCGCACAGCTGCCGGTCTGCGTTCACTTGAATTTGCGGCGAGTTGGGCGGCACATTTGTTCGCACATTGCCTCGATGACAGAACACGATTCGAGGGGGGTGGGTCACCCCTTTTTTATTTAAAGAATGTATTTTATTTTTGTTTGTTCCGTCTCTTGCGGCTCATTCGCCTGTAGGTTACATATCCCATGAAACGTTCAGTCCATTTTGTTTTAAATCAATCCAGAGCTGGTCGAAAGCTTCGTGTGTTCCGGGTTGTTTGACCAAACCTCACCATTCTGGTCAGTCTAAGTTGCTGAAGATGGGAGGTGACCCCAGACGAGTTCGGATCCCATTCACCGTCGATGTTTGCCATGGCTGGGAATTGAACCCAGGTGACCAGGTCTGAGAGCAGGTAGTGCGTGAACTCCCCGCACGAACACTATTTACCTACCCCATCTATCTGTTACAGTTTCGAGCACTGTGTGCGCAAACGGGCAAATTGTGAAGCTGCCGGACAATCCCAGAACAAGCGGCCGAAGCTCACTGCAGCCGCTGAATGGGGAATGTCTGGCCACGAGGGCAAATGTTTACTCAGGGGGGGTGCAAGACTTTCGATGTCAAGCGTAGCGTGTCCATAGGCACGGCGTCATCAAGCAACGTGCTGCGAACGTACACACAACTGCCTGGGAAAATGGCCTGGGAACGACTCTCTGGTCTCTGTACAAAGAGAGACGAGTCCTGCCTTGTCACGGCCAGCGGGACCGTGGACGAGAGGAAAGTGGGATAGGCCTCGATTCAACAGCAGCATCCACCCCCCGCCCATCCTTCAACCAGTGTGGTGAAGTATGGCCAAACATCTGCCGTGATCAACACAGCGTGGCTGGTGCCTTGGTTACACAGTCGATTGATGAATGGATTTGAATATTATTATTGATTTCATGCGTATGCTTCCGCGGACAATATTATGATGAATTAATTGTTTTTGTTTGATATTTGACACGGACTGCAGAGCGTTTATCTTGATGAAAAGTCAGTGCAGCACACATCGTGGCATCTGCCGTGGCTACAAAGCAGGGACTGAAGAGCTAAGATAATTATATTTCAGGGCAGAGTCATCGGGTAATTTCTAAATGTGTACAAGAAATATAAGTATTTTAAAAACACACATTTTCCAATCAAATAAAAAAAATCACAATAATCAGTGGCAGTGGTAAACAAGTACAAATTAAAAAAACACTATTATTTTATCATCAACGCTGCTTTGAAACGTACACGTGTGTGTATATAGCGATATATTCCGTTCCTGAAGAAGGTTAAAGCACATCGATGGAAACGTCAGACATCATGCTGGACGTCACATGGATACAAAAAAAAACGAGAAACACATCGGGGGATGGGGGGGGGCTAGACAGCACATCGGCAAAAATGGTCAGCACAACCACGGACACAACAATAATCAGCACAACCACGGACACAAACATAATCAGCACAACCACGGACACATTGGCGGTGGTGGTTGGGACAATGTGTTGAGCAGCAGCTCAACACTTTGAACAAATAACAGTCGAGAAAAATGTACAATGCCGAAAATGTCAATCCTGTCGTGCATTCTCCTGTACAAGGCAGTGTTCGTGACACAGATGGCGAGTTTTGAAACAAAGTGTATTCACGCCCGCAAACAATAGTTTCGTGCGCGCTATTTTTACTTATTTCTGCCACCCGGAGCCCACAGGGGTGAGGCTTCAACGTGGTGACGCTGAAAATGAGTGACTTTCTTGCTCATTTGACCGTGCGGCAATTTGGCGAGAGTGGTAAAACGCACAGCGCCTCCCTGCCAGAAACCCCCACCGCGCTAATTTGCTTCGCGTCTCGTTGACGTGGGTCGCTGGTGCGTGTGATATTGCCTCTTGAAATTATACCGTCATAAACTGCAATGCCCACAAAATGTATCGACACTACGTGGAAGGAAGGAATAACATTTGCTGAAGATTACTCGGGTGGATTTTATTTTAATTCCTTACAAAATTCTGCCTGCTAGAGTGGTTTTATGCCACACGTAACAATGCGATTGTACTGTATCGATGCATTCATGTCGAGCATATGTATTACTACTGTCCTTGGAAAATAGGACAAAAAATGAAATATGAATGAATGCAAGCTGGGAAATGTGCAAAGCTGTGTGATTAAGTGGTTGGAGTTACGATAAAAACAGAAAGAGGGGCACGTGGATTCGGAGTGAATTAGATTCATATCATGCTGGGTAACGTCGTGCCAACATTGCTCTGTCGATATTCAAAGTACGAGCTCATAGCCTGCGACAAATACATCCGACGCATGGCACAGACGATGTCAGCCGATGTCAAGAATAGAATTCGACAGAGCAGATCGCAAAGTCATTTTTTAAAAATCGGCTCGTGCGAAAAATACAGGCGACTCAAATATAATAGTAACATTCATTAGAAATAACGAAACAACATTCCGTTTATACAATACGCAGTATGCGAATAACGATGGGCTGTTAAAGTCTTTTGTTGAATGTGGTGGAGCATGAAGAGGCTCAGCGTTTAATCCGCCCGTGTTTTCCCCTGCTGAGCTTGTGTGCTGACTCTGCAACATCACTGCTATTGCCCGCCAGGATAAATGCCTTCTCCATTACAAGAGGCCACGCGTCTGTCAGGGTTCTGTTTGTTTGTTTGGGAGCAAGCCGGGCACGAGGGCACGCCTAACGGGTTTAATAAAAAAGCAATTCAGCGAGAAAACGTTTGAGCCAAATCTCCCTCTGCGTGGTCTGTAGCAGAACAACCGACCAGAGCCTGCCAGGTGTTGTAGGTGTGGTGCAGTGGGGTGACCTGGGGGTGGCAGCACTGAGTTCATACTCTTTGGTTCTTTCGGAGTTTGCTAGAACAGTTCGCTAGAACACGCCAATTACTCGTTAATCACGAATCAGCCAAACATCCCGATGCAGGACCCTCGTGGGAAAAACAAAGAGTCATGAGACACCAGTGATTCTAGATTTGAAGCTTTCGTGACTGCAATACTCTTAGGTTTTTTCGGTAAAGTCACGTAGGTAAAAATAAAATTAAAAGTTAATGAAAGTAATAATGGAAATAAAATAAAATTATTTTAAGTTAATAAAAGTAATAATGGAAATAAAATTAAAGAATTTTTACCTACGTGACTTTACCGAAAAAACCTAAGATTATAGACACAGTGATGGTTATCCTGAGATAAATAAATGCCATTTATTTCTGAAAATTAACAGAGTTGAGCCTGGCTAATTGTCGCGGAGGGTTATTCCTGGGACTGCAGTTCCAGGTTTTGTTGGCTTGGGCTGGGAGGTGACCAGGAGTGGAAATCAGAAACGTGGATTATTCAAAAAATCTGTTCAGAACTCTACATTCCAGCCATTACATGCACGGGATTTTCCTCTGGATAATCCATTCATGAGTACGTGACATTCATTAGAATTAGCCAAACATCCCAATGCAGGACATTCCTAAAACGAGTATTGAAACTCGGTGATCCTTTCCAGGTAAATAAAGTGCTTTGTTATTACTACTACACATGCGGGGGAATCGGGATTCGTGGAAATTAACGACGCTGCGTCACAATGTGCACTGTGACAAAAATGTGCGGTGTGGTATTTACACGATCTAACCCCAAAGAAACCTGTATTATGGATGATATTGGTCGCGAAAGCCTCCGTGTTCGATTGACTGTAACATTTTCCGTGTTACTCAAGTCGGGGTATGTTGAAGTCCACTGTGCCGAACAGAGACTGCTCTTTCTCTCTCATTGCCCCATTTTTGTCTCTTTGGAAGACTGCGGCTGTGGTGGCGGAGCGTCACATTCGTCGACGGTTAAATGAAAACCCGAGGACACTGCCTTGCAGTGCCGGATTATCCCAGTAGCAAAAGTAGCAACATATGCTCCAGGCCCCAGCTTAATCCGGCACTGCTGCCTCGGCAATGGTGCATGATAAACACAGGTCTAAAAGAGTAGCCCACACTCTTAGAAGTAAGGCTGGCCCCCGTTACATTGCAACCTTCTGAAGAATGATCGCTTGCTTATTCCCCCCCAACCCCATCAGTTTTTATCGTGATCGTGCTAGCGCTTCGTGTCGTGACGTGAAGTCTTCTCGCAGCATGGTGTAACCCTTCATACGACAGAACGACCCGTGGAAGTGGATATCAATAAGCTACTTCCGAGGTCTACCGCATTACATCTGTATAAGTAGGCTTGCATGTATATATGTGTATGTTGAACTTCTTTCGCACTGGATGTAGCCAACCGTGCCCATCGGTCATTAGATTCAAATTGTTATTTGACTTCTACGTGTTTCATGTGCACTGTACAGATTTTTTTTTTTATAAAATAAAATGAACACGCTTTTTTAAACCGAGTAAATCCATGATGACTCTCTCGACTTCTTGTCTCGGAGGGCCCTGCATTCGGATGCTTGGCCAATTCCAGTTTGAACATACTCGCGTAGATGGTGACTTCTGCAAGCAGGTATTTGTGTCAATATTCTCCGAATTCCTTGACCCTTCAGCTCAGATGGTGATTCTGTAGAATGTGCAGCCGTGAATGAGGTTAATGTTCCGCAAAAGAGCAAACACTCGGCAGACGCCCCCCATCAAAGAGCCGCCAACTACTCTCGTGTGAATAAACAATTCCTGGAAATGCCTTGAACGCGCTTGCAGAGTCTCCGCCGCGCAATACACATAATTAAGCGTTCAACAACTCCCTGACAAATTTTCCTTCGATTATAAACACTGCGCTTGGTGGCACGTGTGTCTGTGTGTGATTATAATTGATTTTTTTAGCAGACACACGAACGTAAAGGATTCGTGCGATTACGGAGAGCGGTAGTGTAGTGGTTAGCGCGTTACGCTACGAGTCTGGCGAGTTCGATTCCCGCTCAGGGCCAACACCAGTGACGATTATCTGAACCGGTCATGGGCCTCCTCTAGGTCGACTCAGCCTGAAATGAGTACCCGGTGTGGTGTGTAAACATTAATTCCGGTTGAGACAAACGCGGCCAGGCGTGGTGTTGGCCACCCACCCCCTCGTGTGCCGGGCCGGCCTTCAAAGGTGCTCGCGAACAGCACTTGCCCCAACAGCGTTATAATTAAAATCGTTCCCAATCCTCACGCTCCAAATTAGAATCCGAATCTTTATTTATCCTGGAGAAATCCGATTGGCTACCAAGCTCTTTTTCACAGATGTCCAGCAGGGGCGGGTCAGCAATTCATATTCATACTCAAGCCCACTGCTGGATGAAGCCCCTCCCCTCTCGCTGTGTTGGTCATGGGGGCTCTTTGTTAGTAAATGAGCAAAGTACAAGCATGTATCTTGCTCTGCTGCCCTCTGCTGCCTATAACGTAGCGCCGTAGCAGCCTGTAACAACCAGTGTCGTGCATGGCGGTCACCCAATCCAAGCATTAGCGAGGCTCAAATCCATTTAGCTTTCCACGATCAGACTCGAGCGGCGCATTCCGAGGGATTACGGTGACGCACTAAGTGAACCTGGCTGGGATTTGAACCCAGACTCTCACGTTGGAAGGCGGCCCTGTGGCTCTACCAGCTGAACTAAGCACATCGCACTGCAGCGCGAAACTACAATACCTGGCTTTGCCATACAGTTTGGCTCAAAGGCTGGGAGGTAATTCCCACCGGTGTCTTTTTGAAGTGCAGAACTGAACTGTAATGAACCAACGGCAGGCTTTGTTTGCGCAAGGCTTTAAAGTTGGATTAAACGCATTCTGTGGTCGCCTTTGCTAATTTGCAGCCCGGGAAGCCTTGCGTGCTTAGCAGCAAACAAACTCGACTTGTTGGCGTGGCGGCGGTGTGCTTTTTGGACTTGCACGAGAGCCAAGGGGTTTGGGTCACCAGAGAGGCAACTTCATTGGCAGAAATCGCCGCCTGCGCAGGTGGCCGTGAAGCTTTACAGCCTCGGCCGACGACGCTTCCAGCACAAAATATCATTACATTGCATATATGGGCGGAATATATTATAGGGCACATGGCTGCAATATGATTACAGGCCACGTTCTGTGTGTGTCTGATTAGTTGCTGGCATTCGCAACTCAGCGCCTGGTAACCTTTTTAAAATTGTTTATTAAATAATGACATGGGGGGGTGGGGGTGGGGGGGGGGCTGGAGTAGATAAACGTCTGTGGATTGTGAAAAAAAATGTACGTTGTAGCGACACAGCGACAGTGGAGTAGATGAATGTGTGTGCATCGTGTTCACAATGTGTGAAATGCATCCTGCATATTGTACAAATACAGCTTCACTTTGTACACGCAAAGTACATATCACAATCATGTATCTGTAGGTGGTGTGAGTAAAAACGGGAAGTGGAAATCATGAAGATGCATGCTTTATGTGCGCAATTCATACATTCATATGCAATATAATGGGTGCATTTTTTAACCATGGGGCAGCAATTAAAGACCGGCTTAAAGAGACCCACACAAACAGAGCTTTTTTTTTTACGTTCCCGGCTATGCAATGGCCACTGAATCCATCCCAACAAGATGCGTGCGACCTCGCGAAATGAAAGAGTGTCCCAAAAATGTATTTCACAAAGAGCCCTTTTTTCTTGCTGGGAATTTTTTCGCCGGCTGAATCTCTCTTTCTCTTCTTGCCGGGGCGAGTCTGGCCGTGCAACAATCGCCCGCTGTTCCCGCGCTGGCTTTGGCTTCTGGGGGTCAAGCTTCCCCTAGAGCGCCGAACAGGGAGGGCGGAACACGCGGGGCCAGTGGCACACGCCGTGGCGCACAGCCCCTCGCGTGCCCAGCGCCGATTTGCCACTTGGGAGTGGAGATTCACCGAGAAAGGGCCCCCCCCCCCTTGCGCGTGTTGAGGCTGCGATGCTGCCAGATGCCCTGGAACCTCCAGATTGCTCAGCGAGACGGAAAGGACACAAGTAGAGATTTGGGTATTTTTGGGGTGGATTTTGTGGGTTTATAAATGTAAAAAAACGCGAGCCTAAGGTTGTGCGCTTTAAAAACACGGGGGGCTTAATGTGTAGTGGGCCGTTCGGAAGGGCGCCGGGGTTTAATAATTGTATCTTAGCTCCAGTGGATGTGGTTTTGGAGTCGCGTGTGGGTTTTTACTGCTGGTCGTAGCCATGACCCTCTCTGCCAAGTTGGACACCCTTGAGATGGCCTTGGACCACTTGCTCATGGACGTGTTTGTGAGTACGAACACACTCCAGTGTTGTGCACATTTCATTTCGACGACTGTGCAATGGTTATTGTTTTACACATCAGTCTATTCTTGTGAATACCACGACTTGGCAATGAACTTTTTCAAGCTATATCACTCGGGGCCTTACGATTCATCTGCCGTGGAGATGGATTATCATGATTTGAGATCATAATTCAAGGACTGATTCTATTTTTTTTTTGTATCTTGTAATGAATGCAGTGACCTTTAGCGGCTGCAGGGATCACATGAACCCTTTACATACAACATATCATTACTAATTTTAAAAAAGCATCGATTCTTACCCACAAGATTCGATGCAACGTATCGTTTAGCTTCAAAACGGATATTACTCGATAGATCGTTAGACCCCTACGAAACACATTGACGCATTGCTCAGTCGCCTAGTTTCCCTTATAAATTGGAAAATTCCCAAATTTGCATGCATCTGTCAATGGATCAACTATTTTAAATAAAAAAAAACCCTGTATGTTGCCAGATCTAAAGTTTCCAATTCGTACATTTTATACGGGTGTATGATGTTTTGCCTTGCAGTGTTTGCAAAACGTCATTTTCCATACTGTAAACAATGGGAGCAAAACATTAACACACAAACGTGCAGTGCCTTTGCAGCAAGGCATTGACCGCTGTGTGCACTTTGGAAAATGACTGCACGCGTAAAAAAAAAAAACTTTTCATGGGTTTTGGCTTTTCTTTTCTTATCCGAGAGCCGTTTGCAATGGATAACCAGGGTAAGAGGCTTTCTAGTGAAAAGCTGAGAAATCAGTAATGATGGCAGCTGCTTGCTTCGGCTCTAAGCTTGCACCACCTGCTAAATAAGGAAACACCACCCGCATGTTCCATTCCACCAATAAGCATGATACAGTGTGCAAATTATATATCGTGCAGGGAGATCTTGACAATATTTTTTATACAAAAAAAAA
The DNA here is from genome assembly GCA_014621495.2 of Entosphenus tridentatus. Taxonomy (NCBI): domain Eukaryota; kingdom Metazoa; phylum Chordata; class Hyperoartia; order Petromyzontiformes; family Petromyzontidae; genus Entosphenus; species Entosphenus tridentatus. The sequence goes on from CM025655.2 coordinate 8,249,295, forward strand.
CACAGTCTGAAACAGCGTAGAGTGCTATAATTAGCCCATTACAATGCAGCTTTCTGAAAAGCGGATTTAAATTATTGTCTCGCGACCATTTTGTGTTTCTGCATCACAGAGCAGAAATAAAATATGAACGCTCATAATTGTTATTGCACACAATTCTAAATTCACGCGCAGTGCACTTTTCCATTTCTCTGCGAACCGAGAAAGCATGCCGACCGCGTTTATTGAAAAGTCAGAGCCCGCGTACAGCAACGTATGAGATCTTTCAAGTCTTTCCCTTGGCCTTTGTTGACCAGTTGTGTCCACTAGATTCCAGATGGACGGCTGAAGGCGTACTCGTAAGTGACATTGCATGCGTCGCGGCGGTAGAGATCCAGCAGGCACAAAATCCAGGACTCACGGCTTTTCACGCTTTGTCTACTTAACGTATCTAAATACAGCCTCGCACTGCAAAATAAAGACGGGCAAACAACATAACAGACTAAACGAAGTAAAAAGTATAACGTGCGCGCAACAACTCTGATCAGGCAAGAGCCGACCCTCGGGTATGGCGAATCTGGATGACACCTCCCCTCCTCGCAGCGATCAATGTACACTGCACGGACGCCCCAGTGAAATTTGCTTGGTTGGTCGGTTCATGTAAAAGCCATCCGTTAGGCAAAAGAGGGCCTTTTAGAGACCGCTTTGGGGGCAGCGACATACGTCACCATGAACCAGTGCCTTTGGCCAAACAAGCAAATATATATGTGTGTAAATAAAAAAAATCTCCTGTGCACCCTTAAACTGACTCTGTGGGCAAGTGCTGTTTGTGAGCACCTAGTAAGGCCAGCACGGCACACTGAAGGGGCGTGTGCCACCACCAAACCCAGCTCGCCATCTTTGTCTCCCCGGTGCCGATGTTTACACGCAGCACAAGGTACATTTCTCGGGCTTGGTCGACCGAGGGGAGCCATCTGGACTGGTTCGAATATCACACTTACGGTCGCCGTGGTTTCATGAAGCCTTCTAACATCGTGTCACTCTCAGGGATATATTTATTAAGCGCTTCCCTTGGCATTTTAAAATTTAGATATTGGACAGAAACTAGATTGAAATACTTTTCACAAGTCAAATACAGTCGGTAGTTTGAGCGATTAACCACGACATTACATCACCGTGTACCCTACGTAGAGTACTCATTATTATGAGAATGGGTTCGATGTTTACACTCCAAACCATCGTGTACACAAATACATATCTTGGTAACATTAGGATGCCCCCCCCCGCTCCCTCCTCTTGCCAGGGGAGCTACGGTGGTGAGATGTTAACAGCCTTGCCTGGTATACAGGGCTCGCGGGTTCGATCCCGACCCTGATGCCTGTCTGTATATTTTGAGTTTGCACGTTCTCCCCGTCGTCGTGTGGATTTTTCTCCTGGCCCTCCGGTTTTACCCTCCGTAATTTTTGGCTGCTATCAGCTGCTATCGTTGAGCTATCATTTGTGGCTAGGTCGCTTCTGAAAAATAGCTGTATAGCTCAGCGTGCCTTACGTGATAAAATAAAAAAAAATAGTTTTAGTCTAGTTTTATAGGTCTGACCATGACTCAAAGCTTTCGTGACTGCAGGAATTCATATTCTTGGGTCTTTCGGTAAAGTCACGTAGATAGGTTCAAAGAAAATAACAAAAAATAACAAAATTCTTTTCTTTTTCTTTCAGAAAAGATATAGGTCTGACCATGGGCAATTTCCATTCATTTGCTTTTACTGAAGAACGGGGGCAAGGGATAGAGACATGGGGAATCAATTGCAAAGCTAATGTTTGACGTCCCGATTAAGTCCCAAGGAGGATATACATCACAGGCATACATCATGCCCGCAATAAGCTTCCCCGTTGCCCTGTTTGAGACAACAATCATTCCATTTTCTTTTAACCCTTCGAGGGGTATTAGCCCTTATGATATATTTATTTCTTGGGAAAAAAAAATGGAAAAAGCATAGCGTGAGCATATAAAAGACAAGATGAATGATATCCCATAAAGCCTGTGGACTGTGGGGCATGTACTATCAAGCATCTGATAAGTCCAGAATGGCAAGTGACGGGGTGTTTTTGCAAGCAACAGGTCCTGGCTGCCTTTGTCTTCCCAGTGCGACACGCTGCACTAACTGCTTACTGCATCAACCGAGGATGAGCATAGAAGCCACAGATGTCCAGTAAATTGTTAATTGTCATTGTGAAACACTTAATCGGCAACGCACTTTTAATATTTAATTTGAGAAACTATGGCAACTTGGCATTGCAATGGCACGAGGTGATGAGATTCATAAATGAGTAGAACGCGCCATGTCCACTCTTGTGCACTCTACCTTTGTACATTTTGATCTGAAGTCATATCCAGATTCCAATTGGCAATTGTGTTTGGCCACGTCTAGGACAATTTTAACCGAAGCCACGAGGATGTTATGAACCACTTCGACAACCACTCCCAATATTTGTATTTTTACGAGAAGACACGTAAACAAACGTGGACCATTTACGGATAAGCGTTAACAAGAGCAGCTGCATTTAAAAAAAAATCGATATTAAGTGAACATTTCTTCACAGAAAGTGTAATTATTTTGTACTGTTGTAAATTGTGTTTGTATGGCTCTGCGGTTTTGCAGCTCTCTTGTGAAAAATCATTCAATTTCCTCCAGAGGCTTTTGATAAAACCTGGGAGCACAATTGATCGCGGTGCCGGGGTAAGGAATGAATAGAAAATAATGCACAGCACTCTGGCGAACACATGCTGGAAATCCTACGAGAGTGAGAAGCGGCAAAGCAGTTAAGTGTGACAGACCAATCTGCTTTTAACATTGGCGGCTTTGATCTTTTTGCGGTGACGCCTTTCAATTCCATACTTCAAAAAGCTTCAAGATGCAGCGTGCGGCACGCCAGTGGAACCTTATCTTTACTTTCAGGTACATGGACTCGTAAAAAAGAAGAACGTGCAATATTTTTCTCATATCTTTAATGACTTGCGCCGTACATAATTTACATTTAACGAATTTCAAGCGGCTGCGCTTTAATTATTTTGCTGCGGCTCTAATTGCATTTAAAATATAGATATATAAACAAGCAAATATTACTCGTGACCTTTGAGAAATTACTTCTTCTTTTTTTTACAAAATATTACTGATAAGTAAATATTTACTTTCATCTCAACGTCAAGGTCGCGAGATGGCAGATCTTGACATTGAATCAAAAGCGAGAACACCGCGAGTGGTTTCCAGTTTCGGCCCCGGGGGAAAATAAACCCGTGACTGCATCTGCTCAGCCACTTCACCGTAATGTCACTTATTATTATTATAATACTAAAAGCAGAATTATCCTCGTCACCCCGCGATCATTGCCTTAACCTGTACCCCCTCTCCGCAAGCCTACTTCATTCCAGCTGTGGTTTTTATGCAATTGGCATCGGGACGCTCCACACATTCAGCAGGGGTTTTTTGATGTCACCATCCATAAACCAGGCGTAAACAAATGAATATGCTGCGACACGATGAAAGGCATACAGGTGAGGCAATACGCGGCAATCGGCAACCTTTTCTTTTTTTGAAATCCCATTTCATTTCGAGTTCTGTTTGGTATCATCGCGAAGTGTCCAATCAGAACGCTCGCAGAGCAGTGTATTGACGCACCTGCGGGAATGAGCCACTGAAGACTGTCACACAGAACTACTACCGAGATGTGTTTTCAATTACCTTTTATCCACACTAGGGGGCACTGCATCGCCCCTCGTGCCCTGCTGTTGATAAATGTTTGTTACGTGGCAGTGAGTCCTCAATATTTTAAATTTTCAGATCTCAATTTAGCTAAATGAAGCAAAAAATCCACTATTTACTGAGAAGGATTGTCTTTTTGCAGTCACTTATTAAAATCCATTAACTTACTATGCAGTCCTTGAAACGCCAGTTTAACCACAGGTTGCTGAACTCAAATCCGAGCCCAGAATATCAGCAGTGCAAGCTCATCTTCAGCCACACTGACCCTGGCAGCAAAACCAGTGAACGTGCAAATGGGTGCCATTTGCAAGGAAGGATGAAAACACAGAGAAGCAATTAACCTTCTGGCCGGAGGCATGCAGATGCACCACGAGCTCTGATTGCACTTCACTGCCTGTCACGAGGCCTGGTAGCAACTCACTGGGAGCGCTGGCAGATGGCAGTGCTGCTAAATTAAGTAATATCCTGCTCTGCGTTTTTTGGTGGTCAGCCAAAGAGTAACTTTACCATTGTACACGGTCGTCCAGATGTCTTGTGACCCACCCCAATTAAACGGCCCAAAACAGTGTAGTTCCTTTTGCATATTCATTTCTGTTTCAAATTAACCTTACTTAAAATTGTTTTCTAATGTTTTAGAGAGTTAAATGGAAGGGGGGGGGGGATGGTCACAAGACATCTGTACCACCATGTACAGCCATTTGTTTTATAAATCTACTGCCAGATAGGGGCACCAGGGTTTGCGACCAGATGATTTGTGACACATTGCGGTGATTGTCGTGTCCGCTAGTGGCCGCGTAGATAATGAGAACCCATTTCATGTGACGTGCCCAATCGAATAAAAAAAAAGATGTTGACAAAATGCTATTAGAAGCGTGTATCATGAGCTTGATCGATATTATTTGATGACATCAAATATCGATATGCCTCTTTAATTTACCTGTCAAGTTTAGTCCGCTTTTACACTTGAGAAGACGGGGCATGTGCGTGACGTGTCCAGGTTGTGTCGCAATGGGTCCCTTAGGCTTGACACACCTAACGACGTAATTGACACTTTAGCGTTACTTTAGTGACGTTAACGGGGCTGTAAAGTGAATGGGCCGCTTTATTCGCGTTGCTCTTATTTAAACACTTATAAGCAGACATTACGTTACCCGGCAGCGAATCGAGGTTATGGAGGAGCAAAGGGCTCGAAAGAAATGTTCAACATATCACGGGACCCCAACGTTCACCCCAGAGCTGGGCAATGCAATTGTTAACAGTGTATCTGTTATATTCTTGGTTCTTTCGGTAAGGCCACGTAGAAGGGAAATAATAAAAATATAAAACAATAAACATTCTCACGACGTTTCGACTGCAACACAAGCAATCATCATCAGGTGTGAAATCCACTTTTCGTGGTGCTGACGTTAGGAAAAACCGCCACTTCTTTCAAATTTTCTTGCTGTGGATTTCACACCTGATGATGATTGCTTGTGTTG
>CM025655.2:8259896-8279481 GCA_014621495.2 Entosphenus tridentatus
CATCATCACCCCCACTCACCATCACCATCAACTCCACTCACCATCATCACCCCCACTCACCATCACCATCAACTCCACTCACCATCATCATCACCCCCACTCACCATCATCATCACTCCACTCACCATCATCATCACCCCCACTCACCGCCCATCTCGAATCACCGCACACACGAGTGGTGATTTTACGCGGACGTGACAAACATAACGACGAGTTGTGCTCCCATCGGTGTGCCGAGTGTAGCAGTCACGCGCCTCCCTGCGATGAGAGCCAATTTTGCTCGCGCTAATTCCACTGTAAATGCCGACTGCCACACCACTTGCGCTCGTCACCACGTGGTGTGAATATTTCCCGTCTGTGCTGCCCGTAAATCGCTCGCGACCGTAATCAGTGTGCCGAGTCACGAGACCAGGAGGCCTTGTTCCCAACGCGCCTGTTCTCTCTCTCTCCCTCTCTCAGGATCACATTCAGTTCCGAAGCGTCAAACAACACCAAAGGATTTCTCAATGGATTGCGCAACTTTATCGGGTCTTTCTTTTTTTCACTGTTCTCTCAAACTTGACGTTGACACGGCCCAAAAGCGAGGCCTGTAAATACTTTACTGAGTTTTTTAACGAGCAGGTGCCGAACACGTAAAAACGTGCGATGCAAATTATATGTATTGATATATTTTTTTTATATTAAGTTGACGATATTTTAGATCAGCTGGGAAAATTGTTTCATAATTGTTTTGGCCTTCCCATACACCCATTCAAATACTGATAACGAGTGAATTAGGATAATGTTTGCTATCCCTCCACGGTGCATTCCATTACTGAAATCTAATTTTTAACCATGTAACCATTCCCAATTTCCGTAATAAAACAGCCCATTATACTTATTGCCGGAGGAGTCACTTACCCACGTGAATATTAACATTTTGCCAACAAAAAGATACATTTTAGATTTGAAGTTTTCGTGACTGCAAGGATTCATACTCTTTGTTTTTTTTCGGTAAAGTTACGTAGGTAAAAAATAAATAAATGAAAAACAACTAAATTAAATCACGACGTTTCGGAGGCAATACAAGCTTCCGTCTTCAGGTGGAACCGTTACAGCCAAATTCATTGTAATAAGTGAAGAGAGCTAATAGAGAAACGTGACTGTACAAGGTAAGACGGGGGGGGGGGAGGAAAAAGATACATGCATACGATATAATCACCACAAAGGTAAATCAGTCGCTAGTAAACATTCATAATTATTTACAGCCCTTTGTCAATCCGCTGCTGGATTAAGGCCTCCCCAAACCATGATGATGTTAGCCATGACCCGGGAATTGAAATCAGGTTGCTGGGTTCATAGTGCAGTGCGCGAAGGACGGTGCTTTCGCTTGACCCCATTGTAAATCATACGTTGTGTCATTCACGATTTCAATGCACATATCGTGAATGGTATTGCAATGCACTGGCGAGATTCATTTGCTTTGCCTATTTCTTTTTTATTATCTCAAAGTAAACGACTCCACTGGGCTGAAATGCCAAAAAACAAATATCTCAATCGACGAACATTTCCTGTGTTCTGTGGGTGGCCTGGCAATTGAAAAGTGTAACGAGAAAAAAAAGAATTGCCAATTTGAAAACCTCATGAGTGACCAATACGCAGAGCAATTGCAAACTCGGCTCTTCGGATATAAGTACACATCCTGGGGCCCAAGCCTAGACACGTCTGGCTGCGCTTGTGACACATCACCCCCAGCAGCCTGCCTCCGTCTGTGATCTTTGGCCACTAGTGAGGCTGAATCACAGGGTGAAGTTACACGAAAAAATGCCTCTTTAGATAAATCATGTAAGCCTCTTTGTAAAAATAACGCGACAATAATACAATTCGTTCTAAGTTCGTCAATGGAACATTTAAGGCCCAGAGACTTGAATATTAAAGATATAAATAAGGAAGGATGTGAAGCCATGGAAGTTGTCTTTTCCCTCCTGTTATAACTACAATCATTGATGTTGTGCCCGCATAGCTTTCTTTCAAGGGGTGAATTCCAAAACAGCAGGTCCAGTGGGGGTCTTCATGGTGGTGACCGTTCAGATGCTTTGCGGCCCAAACTCAAATTCTGCCCCCACTTTGTTGGCTTGCAAATGTTCTTTTTATTAGTTCCAAAGCTAGGGGGATTTACGATGCCCATTGTGTTGGTTCCATAGGCTGCGTGCATCTCAGGCAGCAGCCTGTCTGCTTGTAACGGTCCCTCCCCCATCCACCACCACTCGCCAATTGAGATGAGTTCTCATAATTCAGGGTCGCAATTCGAATCTAAAATCAATTGTTTGGTGTCTTATTTGGACTCCCGTTCGTATTGTGTCCCTGTAACGTTTGTATGTTGAACTTCTTTCGCGCCACGTACGTAGCCAAGGGCGTGCGAATCGGAGTGTTACGGAGAAAGGACAAGAAACTAAACACAAAAACAGTCTTCTTCGCTTCGTTAGCCTCAACGTAACGTCGACAATATTGTCACCCACTCTCTTAATCGTGGGGGTCGTGGGGAGTGCCAGCGATATTTTTGTCACCTTATTGTGATGTTCACAACGTATCTTCTTGGTTCTTTCGGTAAAGTCACGTAGAAGGGAAATAATAAATAATTAAAATAAAACATAATAAAATACAAATTCTCACGACGTTTCGGCCACAACACAAGCAGCCGTCCTCAGGAGAATTTTTGTTTTATTATGTTTTATTTTTATTATTTTATTATTTCCCTTCTACGTGACTTTACCGAAAGAACCAAGAAGATGAATCCCTGCAGTCACGAAAGCTTTAAATCGAAATTCACATCGTATGTCTTTGACCTCGCCACGCAAGACGCTGCGACACACACAGTGTCCAGCATTTTACGCTCTTCGTCCGGCTGGTCCTTGACCAAGATGGTGTTGGAAAGTCCCCCTCTCGTCTCTGAGTGACACGGCCAACAACTTTTCCTCCGCTCTGATATGAGGTATAATAATGTGTATAAATCATGAATATCAAATTCTTACGTGGGCAATTCTCGGCATGAGTCGTGAGCATTTAGGATCAACTTTAATGGATAAACCGACGACGTGGTGATGTGTCTTGCAGTCTGCTCTCGCGTGATCAAAGAGCAGCTGTGGCAGTGCCAGTGAATGCCTCCTTTTAATTTTGGAGGGCACTCAAGAAAAGATTTGCATTGAAATCAAACGCTGGGAGCTCCCGCAATACAAAGATGTGACGGCACATGGAATATTTAACAGCTTCCCCTTAAAACTGATACGCGGGGTCCCCAGATGTCGGAAGCATCTCGTCGAGTAAAATTAACTGCTCATGAAAGTTGTAACCTGCGATGCATTCTTCAAAGGCATACCGGATTATCATTTTGGAGTACATCCTTCAAGTGCGCAGAGAGCCGGAAAGAGGAGCACATGAATCAACGGGGAAGAAATGCAAATCAGATTTTTGTTGTTGTCTTATCGTCATCGTTGAGGAAAGGTTGTGGCAGGGCACACCATGGCTTGGAGAAATGAATGACAAATGATTTACATAGAGGATGACCACCACCGCGAAGATGGAGCAATGGCAAAACGTTCGTGGCTTTTAAACTGATGGCATTGTGGCGAGGCCTTCGTCGAGCAGTGGATAGACAATGGCCAACATCGACGAGGCCATTGTTGAGACTGGCCGCAGCGTTACATTCTGTGGCCAAAAAAACTGCACCAGCCGGAGTGGCTCTTCGTGACTGAGCCTGCTGCTGCTCGTTTGTTTTGGAAACGGCGATTTTTTTTTAAGTTTTTGAGCCAACACCTGGTCGCACTTGGGAGTTTCTTCGTGCACTGGGTAGTCGCCTGTGGACATTGATTTTTCATTCCACACACCCCCCCCCCCACGCTTTGTTTCCTGTTCGAGAGACGTTGTCGGGGATGTAGTCAAAGTTTGGTGAATGCTGCACACCGGGCGTACAGCAGTGGCACACCGCATTCCTACTGCCAACGACCATTCCCTCCCATTTCATTTGTCTCCTCTCGACGGCGTGAGCGCCGGGCGCCGCGACAGCGTGCGGGGCATTCGCGAGGCGGTCTGATGGGAGTGTTAAAGAGGCTACCCGTGTACGTGCCGGGCGTCTTCCTTCGACGGCACGGGAGCGATGTGCGCGGGCAGCGGCGGCGCGTGTGATGAGAGGCAGGGCGATGAGCGGTGACAACGACGTGGCATTTTTCGATTTAAAGCTTTCGTGACTGCAGGGATTCATCTTCTTGGTTCTTTCGGTAAAGTCACGTATGTTTTATTTTTATTATTTTATTACTTCCCTTCTACGTGACTTTACCGAAAGAACCAAGAAAACGACGTAGCACTTGTCTTTCTGCGGGCACGTCGGCTCTCCGAGCCTGTGCCGGCCTGCCGTTGGACAGCGCGGCATTCGCCAGACTGCCAGCGAAGCGTGTAAAACAAAATAAAAGCAAACGTTATTAAGGGAACGCCCGCGCACGAGCATGTCCGCCGATGACAACGTCCACATCAGGCTTGGGCTATGATGCGGAGAGTTTCCTTTGGGGGTGATGTCACAGTTCACCATCAAAGTCGTATATGAGGCTGGTGCAATTGGGGACATGTGTTTTCTTCAAATGGGTACGTTCACAAACTAAACGCCCTCACAGTCAATATGTATACATCATCCTTATGATAGGAATTAGGTGTCATTGTGACGGTAATTTTCTACAGTTTTTAATGGCTTAATTATGGATTCAATTCATGATAGTTGTGCACAAAAATCAAAGTGCCATCAACATCCCAGTGTGGATGAAACAGTCACTTCGTCTTAGTACGTCCGACACCGTGGTATATCGTGATAATTTCTCCCTATTTTTAACAAACAAATGATCAGGGACCGAATTTCAGTGAACATTAATTGCCATGCTATGCCCAGGCAAAACGGCCACTTCACAATTTCGCTCACGATTACCCTCATCTTTAAAGGATCTCAGAGTTGCGTGCAACACCGAAGACGTGCCCAAAAGTGATCTTTCTTTTTTAATTCAGAGCCACCACGTCCGTGAGAGATGCCCTCAGCACTCCATTTGCAACGTTCGTGAATAGATCACGTGGTGAATTTCCCCACGAGAGTTCACATGAACTCGTTCTATAATCATCTCAAAATGTCCACGACCGCTGGTGTGAACTGAGCCAACACTCAACGCACACCGGACAATAGAGGAGTAACCTCTACTATGACAGCTTGAAAAATGTCATCCTCCACAAACAAACGCATCGCATTTGTTCTCGTTTGGTTTTATCTGGTCAATCGATCAATCAAAAGTCCTTGATTTGTAACCTGCCAAGAGCCCGTCGGGACCCAGAGTTTCCATTGCAATGGTAGACCTGGGTTAGAAACGAGGCCAGCACCGCTAAAGTGAGGGGGGACTAACCCCATGAGCAGCATGATATCAACATAATAGTGCAAAACAACAACAACAGAGAAGAGGCAGCACAATATACAGCACGATTACAGTTTTCCTAAAACAGGATTCTGTTGTTATTAAAATGTAAAAAAAAATGTTCATAGTTTAGCCCCAGGACACAGAGGTATTCAAAACAAATTTCAAAAACAATTTCTCTGGCGTTTCATAGGCAGTGGGTGCAAATATTGTCTGGGAGTGCTCAAAATGTATTTTAGGGACGGCTAAAGTTTTGTATTTTTTAAAAGAAATTTTACTTTCAGAAACAAATTAAACAATATTCTTGGTTCTTTCGGTAAAGTCACGTAGAAGGAAAATAATAAAATAATAAAACATAATAATATAAAATTCTCGCGACGTTTCAGCCACAACGCTGCTTGCGTTATTATGTTAAAACTATATTATTTCATTATTTCCCTTCTACGTGAGTTTACCGAAAGAACCAAGAATATGAATTCATGTAGTCATGAAAGCTTTAAATCGAAAATTAAACAATAGTTTATAACCTGCTAAGTACATGTTGAGATGACAATGCCAGATAAACAGTCGTCTCAACGACAAGTCTACATTTCAAGGGAGACCTGGGTGGAGGCAGTACGGCATAAAGCGATGAAACAATAGTTTAATGTCTCTTTTAGACAGTTAAGACAATTACCGTAATGTCAAATTTTTTTTTACAAGAATTGCCACCAGCAAAGCACAGGCTACACTGGCATCCAAGGGCATGGAGTCATCTATTGTCAGTCGACCGTACGCTCTGCTGGTGGTCACCTTGGTTGGACTCTCTTGTGTTGGGGGCATCCATTGCCATGAGAAATGAAACTGCTCTGGATTACCCATTTGTGTCTGTCCACCACTTGCTCTGCTCGCGGTGACCTCGCAATTCTCTCGCCGAGTCCGGCTCCGAGAGGTTTTATTTGTAGAGGCTGCGTTTGAATGCAAGATGGTCAATACACGAGAGGGGCCTGCTGGTCCGAGCCACCAACTAACTGCCTCTTGGTCGGACTGTCTCAGTTTAAAATGCACGTGGATATTTATGCTGCTGTCATACACTGTAAAGTAGTACTCGAAAGTCGTGGTAAGCTTGTATTTGACCAGAAGATGGAAGGCAACCCGTTTAGACGACATGAGGCATGGTCTTATTCACAAGGGTATCCTGGAATTCTAGGTGACCTGCATATGCAGACAAACCAGATTAATTATCAAAGGACGTCTATTACCATTCGGGGTGTAATAATTTGCTTCCCCATAAAACACATTAATGCGGAGGGAGCTGGTAGGAACGTTGGGTTGCTCGGTCAATGGCCAGGGTCAACGGCGGCGTGGTGTATTCCGCAAATATGGCCGATTGTGAGGGCGGGCACAAGCCGGCGTGAGTAGGTTAAACGTTGAGTTTTATAAGGGCACCACGGGGTGACCAGCCCCTTCCCACCCAGTCCCTCCCCACCCAGCCCCTCCCCACCCTCCCCTCTCCACCCCTCCCATTTTTGGATGCACGACGGACGGACGGACACAATAATCTCCTGTGGGCTGGTGTAACCAGGAGGTTCCTTCCAGTATAAATGCATTACTGCAATGGAGAATTGTGATACCATTCAAGAATAGATTTTTTTTTTTCAGTGAATGTAGCGGCCCCCCCCGTTGTGGCTGGGTGGGTCGCATGAATCCGTTAGACACAACACGCGAGACTACGCACATTTATGCTTATACTTAAGCGCACGATTCATGTACTGTATCTGTCATGAGCTCAAGAATCAATAAAACGATACCGATATTGATTGGTATAATTATTTACACCAGTTTGTCAATCCACTACTGGATTCAAGGCCTCCCCCCTTCTATGGGCGCCATAATAGCGATATGTTAACTACCTCGCCTGGTATACAGGAGGTTGTGGGTTCGATCCTGATCCTGATGCCTGTGTATTGGGAGTTTGCATGATCTCCCCGTGGTCCGCTGTATTTTTGTCTGGGTCCTCCAGGTTTTCCCTCTACATTTAAAAACGGTTAGAGTATTTGGCTGCTATAAATGTTAACATAAGCAACTTCGTTGAGCTATAATTTATGGCAAGATCGTTTCTGAAAAAGAGCTATATAGCTCAGTGGATATTACCTAGTGAAATTAAAAATGTTGGTCATTCGGGTTTTTGGCCATATTTCACCACGATGGTTGTTGTTGAGTGACATCTAAACCAGTCCTGGGAGACCCAGGACTCGTTCAGATATTACTCGACACCAATGCCACCCATTAAAACCCACAATTGACAACCAGTCATTTCATAAAGCTGCAAATGAATGGGCGTCTGCATCATCTGTGTCACGATTGTGTTGTGTCCGCGGCATCTGTGCTGCCTTTGTGTGCGTGTGTGCGTGCGCCACCGGGCATTGTCTTACGTAACGTCCCATTAGGATGCCTCGCTCGCTCCCTTCCAGAAAGTATTGGGAATTGCGCTCAGGGAAAGAAAAAAAACACACAAAAACACATTTCACTGCTGGGCCCGGCACTCCTGGCAACCGTTGGCGTCCGCTCATAGAATTTTTTTCGTGGCTGTTGCCGGGATACCGGTCCGGCGAGACAGCACGCTTGGGCCTGATTTGGAGTGTGTGTGGAGTGTACATCAGCCACGTGGTCTGAACGGCCAGGGGCATTTATACTCGGACACTGGGCATTGACACTGCTGTTTGCCCCTTCACTTGCGCGGGCGAATGCTTCTCGATCGGTGCGTTTGCGTTGTCAGCCGTGAAACTGCGATTAACCGACACGGGAAAAAAAATTGGTGAAAAAAAGACATTAAGTCCGCTGACTGTTGCAACAGGAGCATAACAGGGCTCTTTTCTTCGTTTATGTAATAGTTATCATTTACAGCCCTCTGTCAATCCACTGCTCAATGAAGTAATTTGCACGCCGTGTTGGCCACAGGGCCAAACTGCAGAGTGGCTTGGTGAAAGGGGGTTGCAGGAGCAGTTAAAATGTCACTCGCCACCGATGTTAACCGAGAGCTGGGAATAGAACTTGGTGCGTGAACCAATGTTTTTACGTATGCACATTTTAAAACTGCAATAAAATGCTCTGTTAACACACATCGAGAGAGAGATATTTAACAGAGCTGTAAAACGTGCATACGTTGCAAAATCTGTGATTTCGAGTGGGAGACCGAGCAGTGATTCTCTCGGCGTGCATGAGGAACTGTGGATCTTTTTTTTTATTAGGGTTTTATGAAACAACAGCAACAACATAGGCCTTGTAACAAAGCTTTAGGTGACGGGAAACCCGGACAAGGGACAAACTCGGGGCTCCCAGACCCGACCAGTCTACAATATACGACGGGGGAATTGAACCGCGTGTGTAGGGGGTGGAGGTATTCATCTATAGCCAGGAACTGTGTCTCTTGAGAATGGAATTTTATTTCGTGGGCGTATGGAGTTGCCAATGAAAGGTCAATGGATTGTATGATGTTCTCACTTTTGAGGGTGCGTTAAGTGCAATTTTTTTATTCAGACCTGTCTGGTCGGACATTAAACATGTCTTTAAGCCACGACACAAGATAAAATTAACGAACTGACATTTGTATTTTTGTTAAATAATGGCTTTTAAACTTGCACAGGTGGATATTTGCGCAGACTCATGCACGCACAAAGCCAAATATAGCCTCCATTTATCTTTTGGGCTGCTGAGACAAAAGTGCTGTTCGTGCATTTGTCTCACGAGTAGCCTAGTTGGGTGATTTATGATTGGCTACAAAGTCAGAACAGGGGGGGTCCTTACCAACATTACCGCTTCTTGCCAAGTCACCGCTTCATTGCAATGCTATTCACGAGGCAGGGTAATGATCCATCAATGCAACATTTAGCATCACTTCTCACGCCGATTATACATGAGTAGAATCAATTATGTACGGTATTTGCAAAACTCGTCTCATGCACCTTGTGCCGAATATGATAAACAAGGCAGGTCAAGTAAGACAGACAATGGATATGAAGCCGTAAGGGACGAAAACAAGTGGATCGATGTAGGTTGGTTTTTACGGCTCGCTGTCTGAGAAATGCCTCCGAAGTCGTCGCGAAGGGGAATGGATCAGCACTCATCATGGCGATCCCCAAAGAGCAACTTTTAAGATAAATTGATTTGATAAAAATGTGGTGACCTGCGAAACCAAAGTACTGTACACATTCATGGTTGATTCGACATGGAGGAGGGTCCAGGTCACTGATGTTTGCCATGACCAGGAATCGATTACCAGGTCAGCAGTTTCGTAGCGAGCGTTGGGGCGAGCGCTGTTAGCGAGCAGCACCTATGAAGGCCGGAACGGCACATGAGGGGGCTGGGGTGGCCAGCATCACGCCCAGCCGCCTTTGTCTCCCCAGCGGCGACGTTTTTACACATCGCACCAGATACTCATTTGAGGCTGAGTCGACCTAGGAGAGGCCCAGGACCGGTTCAGATAATCGTCACCGGTGTTGGCCGCGAGCGGGCAATCGAACTCGGCTTGCCGGGTTCGCGCTAACCGCTACAAAGACAAAGATCCCTCGTATAGCTTGTAACAGACTGTTGGGGCAAGACCTATTAGCGAGTAGCACCTATGAAGGCCGGAATTGCACACGAGGGGGGTGGGTGGCCAACACCACGACCGGCCGCTTTTGTATCCCTCGTGGCGATTTGAGATGAGGCCCAGAAACCGGTTCAGGTCATCGTGAGCGGGCAATCGAACTCGGGTCGGCAGGTTCGTGGCGCAGCGCGCTGACCGCTACACCACCGCTCGCGATCTGTCACGGGTCACAATAAAAACAAAATCTTATGCAACGCAACACGCGGGCGGGGGCGGGGGCTGGGCCTTTGGACGACAGCAAGATGAGTTTAAAAAATGTTGGGTGGGGGGGCGGAGAGACGTGGGGGTCTTCCCATGCATAAAAGTGAGAGACCTTTATTGGCAGAGGCACTAAAAGGCCGCGTCCCCCGCGCGGGGCTGTAAACAACCGGGAAGGGCTGAACGCGATTTAAACCACAACAACAACAAAAAAAACCCCACCACCAACCACCATCACCACCAGAGCGTCTCCATCAAATGCGCTTTGTGGACGACACAAAAGCAGCGCTCCCAGCCACGGACGTTCTGCCGGGCGACAATGGGAGCGGTGATAGTGCCACTATGATGGTGGTGGTGGTGGCAACATTGCGTGCATCCGTGCGCGCATGTGGATGGGGGCTCGTGAAGGACGCTGCTGATGCTGCTGGGCAGTTGGAGGCAGTCGCCCTCCAGCAACAACGGAGGGCGGAGGAGCGACGCTCACAACAACGAGCGCAGCGCCGGGTGGATAAAGCACATCGAGTTGGCATAGTGGGGAGGCACAGGTGGTGCATCAGCCAGTCATTTCAGTCATCTCAGTCAGTCGACCCGTGGCACCTGCTGGGTCTGCCCCGTGACCTCCTGCCGGGGGGCGTTCGACACTTCACGTGGCCTCGGCGTGCACCTAGCCTGGCACAACAAGCGCCGTTGTGACGTCACCGCCACATAGTGGCGAATGTCGGTTGTTGTGGTGCTCGCTAATGGCACTTGCCTCTACAGTATGTGACGGCTATACGGGGGGTCTTTGTCTTTGTGCGCGTGCGGTAGTGGTGCTCGCTCATGGCACTTGCCCCAACAGTCCGTTAATGCTGTACGGGGGATCTTTGTCTTTGTTGCGTGTGTCTGTGAATTTTAATCGGCGAGTTATTAACTTAGACGCACTTCTATCCTTTGTCAACAAACCAGACGTTAACGTTCATTTAAATATGTCCCTTCTCTGATTGATCTTCATCAGCAGCAGCCGTTATCAATCCAAAACGTCCAATTAAGATGCGTGATTGATCGAAACGAGAGTGGCAGACAAAGACGGGCACGCGCCCGAGAGGATGAGACAACCACCGTGGAGATGGAGCGATTAAATCTGCCCGGGTGCGGGGGAACTCGACGGATTTGGTGCATCGCGAGCTCTTAGAGACGGGGATTGCTTGGAGAGGCCTTCGTCCAGAAGTATATAGAGCTGATGATGATTATAGCAACCAGTATTGCGTGTAACTGTGCGATGCCACAGCATTAACAGCGTATACAACTCATTAAGCACTTTGTAATATCTGGAGTTAACACTGCCTACATCCAGCAATGAGACGGTAACGACTGATGATTTGACACCAACAAACACAGGCTGGCTTATACCACGCTTACGCGTAACAATCATATTGTTGGCATGAACCGGAGTTCAAAATCACCCATCCCTGGTGCAGTTACCTCCATGAGCTGGAGACCTGCTTCACATCCACCGCCCGAGAGACACGGAAATGTGACACGGCTTCATGCAAAGCAGACCTCCCGCTTAGGCAGCATTTAAAATATGGCATGGCTCCCTCCCTTTGGCAATCAGGGGAGGGCCACATTACCAGAGCCAGCCGGCAATTAGTGGCTTATTCTTGACTTGCTTAACGAGTGGAATCTTCAAATTAACACTTGGTTCCACATGGGAATCGTTCTGAACTCCGTGTAAAGTCAATATATATACCAACTACAGTATGACATTACTCAACAGGAAGAGTTAAATATTTAGGTTTAGAACAAATTAACGATGTTTTATTGAAAACATATATATATGCCGCACAGTATTACATTACTGTAATTATTTTCAGGATCGTGAGAGGTTGCGACAGATTGGGAAGGACTTCATCCAGCAGTGGGTTGATCATGGCTGCTGATGATAAAATGTATATATATTTGGAGCCTGTCTGATGCTCTGCAGAATAAGCGAAGCCTTAATTTTCATTTTCTTTTTAATGTCTACACTTGTGCATGTTAAAAACCAACAGAGGTGTCCAAGCACCCACACCAACAGCATGGACGTGAAACACATTCCTGCGAAGGGAGCTGGTAGGAACGTTGGGTTGCTCGGTCAATGGCCAGGGTCAACGGCGGCGTGGTGTATTCCGCAAATATGGCCGACTGTGAGGGCGGGCACAAGCTGGCGTGAGTAGGTTAAACGTTGAGTTTTATAAGGGCACAACACGGTCCGTGTATCGCCTGCCTACGGTCGACTGATTCTCTCCGCTGAATAAATTTGCCCAGTTTCCCTGCAGCATCTTGAGATGTGATCACATTTAGCCCCGACAGAATATAAACCCGACAATGAAGCCAGTGAAGCTCATTAAGAAGCCACTGGAACTGCTTTATGCGTTTAGTTTGTAGTCCTTTCCCCGCACCTCCGATTAGAACGGTTGGCTACGTACGGTGCGACATAAGTTCAACGTGCGCACATACAAATCCACACGTCATTGTAGAGTATTGTACAATAAGCACCACCCCGCGCTCATTTTGAAAGTAAAACACACTTAACTTCTCCTCGCCCACCCATTTTGATAATGCAGCGTGACATTATGGGCTATAAATAAAACTGTCATCGACAATCCCGCTAGCAAGCCGCGATGCCGGGATCACGAATGAACAACGGACGAATGAATGCGCCCGTCTGTTGTAAAAGAGGCCGCTTCCTTTGCGGTTGTCCGTGAGTTTTTGGTCTCGGTCACACGGAGCTGTTTGGAGGACCTTGGGGGAGTTCACTGCGGGACGACTGTTCAACTGCTGCCATTGTGTCCGAACAAGGCTCGCTCGGGTTTCTTTTTTTTTAACCAAATGCAGGCTGACTCACCGTCGAGATGTTTATGACTTAATTTTTTTCGTCCAGCTAATTGAATGGTTTGACCCGACCCTCCCCGCCCCGCGCACCCACCCACTCTCTGTGTCTGTGCTGCTCACATTCAATCCGTTGCCCGCGCCTCGTGTGAGCTCCAAGGGAAATCCTGGCTGACTCACTCCGTCCCGAATGTTCTGGATGTTGCCAATGAAGGACCCGACAGTGAAACACAACGTTGGGATTCGTGATTCATCTCCGATAGGCAAGAACACAGATCAGACGGCGGTTTGGTCTCGATATGTGGGAGCGTACGTTTACATTATTGAATGATGTAAAGGACAGCGTTGCTGTTCGTGCTGTAAACCTTCGTGTGTAGAAGCGAGATTTATTTTGGCACCGCAGGGCTGTGATGGCCGGCAATGGCATGGGGAGGCATTTATCTAGCAGTATATAGTGACTACCAGTATGCATAGAGTATATACTGATGAAAAAAAGACATTAGATTTTGATCCAGCCTTGGCATTGGTGCACAAATAACAAAAAAAGTAACACGTTCGTCAATTACTGCGTGACTTTAAAGATATAGTATCATAGTTGGTGACGTTTCGAGCAATGGCCCTTCTTCATAGCACAGTAAATAAAATAATACATCAGCCAGTGTGGGTGACATATACATGCTTGCCGAGTTAGGTGATGTGGAATTGTCAGGGTTTTTTTTTAAACAAGATAAGAGATTGGGGGGGGGGGGGAGTTCCAGAGAGGGTGCGACTAAAAGCCGAGCAGGGGCAGAGGTCGTCCTGGAGTCGGCGGGTTGCGAGTGCCGGTGGGGAAGGAGGCCACAATCCGAGCTCGCAGCTAAATTTAGCCGTCCAACAAACGGCAGTATTATCATCATCGTCGTCGCCGCCTCCGCATTATCATCTGTCTGAGTAACGGAAGGGAGTTGATTTCATTTCCAAGGCTTGGGTATGTGGGTAATGTTTTTTTGGAACAAGCTGCTTCTGTTCTGCTGTGACCATTTAAAGCCCTTATAGAATCCCATTACGCTGTTACCACGTCGATAAGCTGCTTCTGCAAAATGACAAAATGGTCCGCTTGACACTTTAACTGTGGCTTATTAGGACTATTTAATGGCGGCCCGTAATTGTGTCGGTGTTGTAGGCGAAGTCGGAAGGTTTACAACGCAAAGGCACGCGTGGTTGCTGCACCAAGAAAAATATTCCTCAAAGAACATTCCACCGGTCCACTCAGATAAACATGAACCGGTAATTTGTTGGTTCGCCCATCGTTCTTAATTTGCAAGATCAGTTATAAGTAGCAAATTAATTGGCCCATTAGCAACTACACTGTGTGTTTGTTGAACCGCTTTCGCACCGTACATAGCCAACCGTGCGAATCGCCATACGACCCACCATGAACCTTTGTGGGGAATTATGGCAAATAAAAATGACAAATGACCATCTCTCCATATGCAAATTTAATTTAGAGTATACATATTTGTTTTAGTCCATTAGCCTCTTGGCTTTTCAGACCAATGTTTCACAGCACCATTTTAACACCTTAAACTCTGGACAGGGTTTTGACCTTCTTGCACCTCATCAGCAGAATAAAGAGTATTAAACATATTCTGCTTGGATTGCCAGACATTATGGACAATGTACATACGCCTCTCGTCAAATCACTGGGAATGTGCCAACACTGGTTAAACCACGTAATCTAAGCAGAATTGAGTCTGGCTAGAGCTTGGATGGTTAACCGCCACGTGTAAAACAATACTGTGTACAGATGTACGAGACAATAGCACTCCATGAAAAATATAGGATTATTTCAGCACAGAAAATATTATGTTTTTTTTACTTTGCTGTTGTGAAAGACGATATAGGCTGTGGAACAATATTTTATCATATGGAGTGGTGGCCAATTTATTCATTTACCCCAACCTTTAAAAAAAGAATTCGCAAGTCAATTTGCAAGGCTTCGAATAAAAAACGCATTGCATTCTCTGAGATTATAGATTTTTCTTGGGCTAAGTCGTGAGAAAAAAATACTGTATGTAGACATCAACAGTTGAACAAGACACCTGTGTGTGTTTTTTGTTCTCTACAGTTAAGCTGGTCCACCACCACCACCCCATCCTTCCTCCTCCACTCCCCACATGTTAGGGAGTGGATGCCTTTATGTAATGGTCTGTGACGCGCCCCCCCGTGAGATGTACTCTGCCCCACTCGCAATACACAAAACGCACTCCCTTTTAGAATCGCAGCCTTGACAATGTGGCTCCCCTGGGAAAGCCGCGGCCACCCCTGTTGGTTGAGCCGTGGCGCTTCGCTGTGCCAACACTCACGGCCGCCCGCGAGAAAGCGCGCGATATGCAGGGCGGTCCAGATGTCTTGTGACACCCACATTTGTTTTTATTTAAAGCAGAAATGACTATGCAAAGGAACTATAATGTTTGGGGACAATTAATTCGGGGGGGGGGGGGTATCATAAAACATCTGGGCCATGCTGTACAATTTCACTTCGTTTTACTCCTGCCCGAGAAAGGAACGGCCACACTTTCAGCATCACCTTTGGAGTTGGTGGTCTAGACGAGGCCGAGAGCGTTGCACACGCAACGCGGTGGCCGCGTGGCATGCACGCAAGGCACCGATTGCTTGTTGAGAGGCGTTAGACCAGGGGTCGGGAACCTTTTTGACTGGGAGAGCCATAAGAGACAAATATTTCTAAATATATTGCATTGAGAGCCATATAGTATTTTTAACGTATAATAAATTAAATATGTCTTATCTTTTAATGCAACTTCTGGTGCTGCATGGTTTTGCTGATGGCCTTGTAGTCTGGTTCGTACGTGGTGAGGTTCAGCTTCATGCAAGCGTTGAGGCCCCGTGACCCGTGAAATTTATCTTCAAAACTAATTTCTGTTTACTTTAAAATGACAGTATTATTAAGCAATATCACAAGTATTTTAAAATCAGTTCCAAACTGATTTTTTTTTCAACTCAAAATTGTCTGGGAGCCATATGCCGTCACCAGAAGAGCCATATATGGCTCGCGAGCCATAGGTTCCCGACCGCTGCATTAGACGCTCATGGAAACGTCGACACGGACGTGACGATACTCCCCCCCCCACCCCGTGATGCTGCCACATCCACTTAAGCTACACACAATGTTTCGCCACTCGGCGTCTGCCGTAAACTTCCTTTTCGAACGTGCCCTGTTTATTTCCTGCACTGTAAAGTGGTGACTAGATAATGGGCACGACGCGTGTGCTGGTGGTTTGTGTACACTTAAATAGGTCGTTTTCGCAACGTTTACGTGCACAAAAAGCTCTCAGCCTTATCCAGATCAGCAGCGCGAAAGAACTGAACGTGCGGCCATTTCGTCATTTTAGACCACCATACTCAAGAGAGTCGAGATCATGTGACCACCCCAACAAGGCAGCAGCACAACAATAAACAAGACTCATTTATACAAACAATATACACACAATATCCAGTTCTTAATATCTGACATTGCGATTCGTTCACCCGCCTACCCTTACTCAAGATGCACGCAACCACTTGAATAGCGGCGGACTTTTAAAAGAAAACGACACAAACAACACGACGCGCACACGTGACAGATGCCCAATTAACGGCGTCCTCTCAGCGGTTTTCGAACGCAGCGGTCCGCACTTAACGAGTTTGCGTGCGCGCAGGCCAAAACAATAACCCGCGCCCATTAAGGGGGGGCATGGAATGAGAGAGAGGGAGAGAGAGAGGGAGAGCGCGCTTGGCTATTTTTTGTTTGTTCCGAGCAGCAGCAGCAGTAGGAAGCCTCCTTCACTCCAGATTTCCCCTTTGCGCGACATCCTGACGTGGTTCGCGTGGGGCCCTCTCCGCCGTTACCGCTGACGTATAGCCACCAGGAAACCAACCAGAGAACGAGCTAAAACAACAGCCGACATCACAACTCCCCCCCCCCCCTCCTCCTTCGTCCTCCCCCGGGGGGTCTCCCCTCCCCCCTCCCCACACCCACACGCCGATTGCCACCGCTAATGTGCGCGTTCGCATTGAGGGACATCCCCTGCTGTGCTGGTCACGGGACCGCCCGCCCATCGCCGTGTCTGAGATGTTATCCCCCCCACCCTGTTTACCAGCGCCGTTTGGTGTTTTCCTGCCCTGTACTGTTAGGAGATGCGCGGCGAACTGATCATAATGGGGTCATGAATTCGTAAAAATTCATACCATAATCGACATTTTCAGACATTTGTCAAGAATTCATTGCTGGATTCATCACACCATGTTGGACCATGAGGGTTATTTGACCATACTTCACCAAACTTGTGGGGGAAGGGGGGGGCAAATATAACCCGCCACTGGTGTTAGCCGTGGCCATGAATCGAAGGTCGCCGGACTCAAATGAGCGGTTTTCTTAACACGTGATCACTTCGCCACCATACACACAGAGATAAAACAGCAACAAAGAGACCCCGTGTTTCCTGAACGAACTGTAGGGGCAAGTGCTGTTAGCGAGCACCTATTAAGGCCGGAAAGGTACACCAGGCGGTGGGTGTCCAGCACCACGGACGACCGCCTTTGTCTCCCCAGTGGCGATGTTTACACACCGCACTCGGTACTCATTTGAGGCTGAGTCGACCTAGGGGAGGCCCAGAACCTGTTCAGAAAATCGCTACTGGTATTGGCCGTGAGCGGGCCGCCGGGTTGGTAGTGCAGCGCGCTAACCACTACACTACCGCTCCCCACATAGAGCTATAAGCACACATTTATACAGACACGAATGCATGTAAATGTGAATTTAGATTGTATACAGTTTGGGAGTCCTCTAACACCCTGCTGTAACTAAAGATTACAATCTTATTGGCGTCACAAAGGCTGGCTCCGTCGTCCTAAGCAGTCTGGCAAACATCAAGCAAAGACAATCGACAATTTAAACAGATTAGGCAATTTAAACGGCATCAACCAAGGAATGAACTCTTCAGGGTGATCCCCTCCAAGGAGATGGAGCGATGAAATCGGCCCCGGTGGTGAATGGATTGTCGCACCGCAAGAACGTGAGACATTGCAGCAGCCTTGTGAGGGTTTGATCCAGCGTATGATGATGGTTAAGGTGGAGCTTAATCCGGATGTGAATTGTATTCATCAACAGGGATATATTTAGAAGGGATGGACAGGATTGGTATAGGTGGGGGGGGGGTTTGGGGTGGATTTTCTTTTTTATCATAAGAGGAGATCATTGACTTTTTGGGGAAACCTCTTGATAGAAATGTGACCTGGGAAGAGACCGGTATGTGGAGAGGTGTAGGTGGCTGCCGTGAGAGAATTATTAAACTGCTGCCACCCATGGGGCTGGAGCACACCTGGCAAAAGTCTCTTTGCCGTCATAAAGTTGTGCAATATTGTCATTGTCCATTGACCTTCAGTACAAGCTCCTCCAGTGTTGGGAACATAATTGGGTTGTTTTTTTGCACGGTTTGTTGGGACCTCAAATGCTCTCAAGACATTCTGGGTTGACTGAGATTCTATTCTAGATTTGAAGTTTTCGTGACTACAAGGATCCATACTCTTTGGTTCTTTTGGTAAAGTCACGTAGATGAAAAATAAAACACCGAAATAACCAAAGAGTATGAGATTATAATCCGCAATTGCTGATCGACCATTCCTTGAGTTCGTGGTCCTTCGGCAGGAGTTCCTGATTCCACCATTTCCAATGAACAGAATAGGTTTAGCAAAACGGTAGATTGTGAATTTAATTTACTCTCGAAATGTGAGACTGGCGTAGTATGCGCGAACATCTGTTTATGAATTGTAAGTTATACATGTTTTCCATTGCATTGTTTTCCCCCAATTGAATTCACCTTGTCCCGAGCGCTGGGTTCTGAGTTTATCTGAGGTCTCCGCATAGAAAAAGACACGCTGCCTTAATGGGGATGTCATACGGTTTAGAAATAAGAAACTTACCAACCGGCCTTGTTTGGCAAAATTACTAACAAACACCGACTATTGTATACACTTGGAATTCCGTCTCCTAAGCAAAGTTTGGGGGATGTCACACTTTAACTTGGAGGTTGATGATTTTACTGCGATGCACAGCTGTTAATTAATGTGTGCGCGGCCGGATGGCGGGGTAAATCAACCCCCTTGCTGGCAAACGACGAGTGAACTCTTCGGACAGAAAAGGGCGTGCGGCCTCGAAATAAAGGCAGAGTTAACGACGCGTGGAAAAGGTGACTTCTTTGACAAAGGCACAATTGTCACCGGAGGATCCGACCTCCTCGTCATCGTTGCACGGCATGTCACGTGACACCACCATACATACCGTGTTTGTGACGCAATGCAACACCGCCTTATTTTTGACTACCAGCTCAGGAGGGGGGGGGGGCAGCAAGATTGTGGCTATCTTATTTTAGATAGCAGCAGGACAAGTGACGTCATTGTGTACAGGCTACGTTCAAGCCTCATGCCTCGCTAGGACGCATCGGTACAGTGT
>CM025655.2:8279881-8310742 GCA_014621495.2 Entosphenus tridentatus
ACCGAAAGAACCAAGAAGATGAATCCCTGCAGTCACGAAAGCTTTAAATCGAAAAAAGCCAACACATTCTAACGCTTTCTGGTACATGACGAGAAACTCACCGGGCGAGCATAACGAGAAGAGAGAGAGAGAGAAAGAGCCGGCTGCAAACAAATCAGAGAGTCACGATGCTGGGTGACTGCTGCTGCTACTGCTGATGTTTGGGGTGGCTGGTTGGTATACGGAAGGCAGTATGACCACTCCCACCCGCTGCTCGGTCCAACCCAGCCACGGGTTTTCGCGTGGGATGAATTCTCCTCCATCCAGCACGGCGCCTCTCAAGAGTCGCACTCACACGCCACATCCACACCCACCCAAATGCTCGCCGGCTGTGGCTGCTGCTGCTGCTCACTGTGTCTTGACCACGGATTCTTTGCTGTTCAAGTGCTGAGTCCCGTCTTGGCGTATGCTCTTTCAGATGACGGAGGGCCGCCGTTGCCAGATACATCTTCTCGATGACCGAAACCTGGAGCTTCTTGTGCAGGTACTGTGCCCGCGTGTTGTGTGTGCTGTGTTGTGTGCGTGTGCGCACCGTGGCCGCGTTTGCTTGGGGTTTTTTTTTGGATGGTGCGTCGTCTCATTTAAATGCCTTTTTAAAGAGCCAGCCGCGTGCGGACTGTTGAGTGAGATCAGCTTTCATCGCTCGCCCGGTGATCGTCTGGCAGCGTGACTCGACCGTGATGGATGAGACAAACAAAAACATGTGCGCCGTCTGTCGCATCCTCTCAACAACATTTGTCTCTTCGCCGAAGTGTGAAGTTTAACTTCTCCCCGAAGTGCGAAGTTTAACTTCGCACCAGAGAGAAAGTCGGCTTGTTTTCAGTTTAAAAAACGCGTTTACCTACTTTTTTTTTACAAGCTTCAAATCAAGAATGAATTAATTTTTTTCTCCCCGAGCGGAATTATTTTGTCCGCGTACAAACACCAAAAAGCTTCTTCTCGCTTTTGAGGTCAGATTTCCATGCTGTTGGCGGCACATCCCCCGTGCTGAAACGCGAGTGGTTCGCATGTGGGAATCTGTCGGGCAGACGTTACAACGTGTTCGGCAGGACGGACGGGCACATTCAACCTCCGCGGCACTGCTGCAAACACAGAAACCCACGGCAACCTACGAGAGAGAGAGTCTCCCTGTTGACTTGGACCTGCCAATGCCGAGTGAAGCTGTATAACAATAAAACAAAATAGTTTTCGGTTTGCCGCTGCTGAAAAAGGCTACACAAGTGGCGGACATGTGCAGTGTGCGGTGGCGTATGTTAAGTTGTGCGTCGTGTGTGTGCGCGTGTCGACTACGATGTGAACGTGACTCGCACCTCCGATGAGCACGGTTGGCGACGTACGGTGCGAAGGAAGTTCAAAATACAGTGCACGATGCCGGCACAATCTTGCCCCAATGAGCGACAATGAATGTGGCCTTCGGAAAAAAGGCATCCCATCAGATGTCTGGCATGAGAAGCAGTCTTCTAGATTACTGGCAATAACCTCCAATAACCTCCCTTACCCCCCCCCCAGCCCCTAATTCTAAACCCCTCACCCGTCATTAACACTGCCTTGTAGAGGGGACAATATATGGAAGGCTGATGTTTCGGGCAACGGGCCTTATTCAGAGCAGCAGAGCAAAAGAGCGCAGTGACTGACGTACAGTTGAAGCCATTTCATGAGTGAGGAGTTGTGTTTTTAATGAGCTTATGAGAAGTATTTTTGTTTATGATTACCAAAATATACCCTTATGTGTATAAATTGATGTAATTGATGTAACTGCACCATGGTGAACAAATACCGCTGGAGGTATCCATTGTTTTTCTATACACACACTGTGTGTAGTTATACTGTACCGTGTTTAACACCAGAGGAGGATTACTCATTCAAATCCTCACTAGAAATATACTTTTAAAGGCCGAGTGCTGTTCTCACAAATGCACGGTAACAAAAGCAGTCTTGGATACTACGTACGGTCCATAACCCTAAATCCTAACCCTCAATCATAACAGCTGACCCAAAACCCCTAACTCCAACCGCAAATCATAACACCTAACCCTAAACCCTAAATACACCAGCTCCAAATAAAACCTTGCACACAAGCTGGACGTTGCAGAGCATCCCTTCACATTTGATCAAGTGAAAGCAAAAGGAGCGACCGGACACGGTCTGTGGCTGGATGGGAAATCTGGCGTGTGGGTACAAAAAATAGAAAAATATCTGCGTGCACAGCGTCAGAGATTTTTGTTCCCCGATGTCTGTGTGGCAAGTAACGCGGTCACTTTGTTTCGCTACCGTCACACTGGTCGCTCAGACGAGTTTCCGTGTGGTAATGGGCAGCACACTGGGCTTGCAATCCAGAGTGTCGGCTCTTTCATGCCATCTCACGGTGTGTCAGTTGAAACAATGGAACACGTTTTTCTTTGAAATCCCCGTTCATCTACACCCCGCCCCCTCTCTCTCTCTCCCCCTCCCACACCACCTCTGTCCACCCGGCAGTACGAATGGGGTAGAACGCAATTCGTCGATCGGAAGGTTGTATTTAGTGGGGTCAAGTATGGGTACTTCCACCAATTCCAACACGTCTGATCAAAATGGAAGAGTAGACAAAATACCCAGTGTAGATCTTCATCGAATTGAGACCCTCCCGCTAGCGGTGGCAGGAGAAAGCGCTTGCGGGGCTGCGCCTTTACCGCCAAATCCGTCACCATCTATCGCAGGGAGTTCTTGCAGAATCCACCCACAGTGGCCATTCGAAGTAAAGTGATGCCCTATGGAATGACCACAGGAGGAATGCCGAGGGGGGGTATAGGGGGGGAACATCTCCCCACCTCTCCACTGCTCGCCCCTCACTGAGTTGGCGATATGATGCGAGTGACATCGGGGATACAAAAAAAATGTGTTGCTCTTCACACCCTCATTCCACAAGAGGCACTGGCAATGAAATACATTGGCGCTAGATCTTGATTCGTCTTGTCACACAGTTGTTTCATGCCAAGGCAGCGTCCTACTGGATATTTGAATTACATATACAATCAAGTATTCACTATATATTACTAAATCAAATTATAATAATTGACAGCTGTTTTGTCAGTCGACTACCGGATGAAGGCCTCCCCATACCGCGTCATGGAAGCTGTTTGGCCATACTTCACCACGCTGATCAGTGCGGGTTGGTCTGGCAGGAGTGGCTCAGGATCGCTTCGGATATCACTCGCCTTGGCTGAAGTCAGGTCGCCGGGTTCAAATCGGAGTAGCACTAATCACTGCATCGCCGCTCCTCCCGGGAGGACATGTATAATTCATGATGACTGTATTTTCAAACTCTCCACGATGTAGGCGGCACACGGACGTGGCTAGGACTCAATCTCTCCGCGGTCACATTCTCACTGCACTCGAACACGTTTTTGCGGCGAGGAAAGTGTCTGCGATCGAATTGTCTTCATGATGAATCGCAATTTCCGATGCACGACCGCCCCACGTGCACGGAGCGAACCGACCACGCATCGCGAAGCGAGCCGTGTTGAGTGGCAGGTGCGTTTGCCACCGTCGCCTGGATTCGCGTTGCACACGCAGCTGCCGAAATGCACAAATGAATCAAATGTTATCGTCTTTATCGTCAACCCGACTGCTGGATGAAGGTCTGTCTCTGCCGGCGCTGTCTCTCGTGGTTCTGCGGTGGCACGGTCCATCTCGCTGCTCGAACGTGAACCGGTGTCATTGGTTTTTGTCGCTCCATCTCTGCGGTGGACGTCCTCAGAATTGGAATCGTTATTTAGCCTCGAGAAATCCGATGAGCTGTGAAGCTTTTTGTCACGTCCGTCGGGGCGTGTTTCCCTCCATTGGCTGCCGTTGTGTATTTTTAAGTCAAAACAGGGCGACGCACGATGATGAAGCCCATCCAATCACATTTACAATCGGGGCCATACTGTGACAACGACACAAACGGCAAAGCACACAACGACATTAGTGGCTGGGCAGAAGAGACAATGCCATTTTTTGCCAAATGGCTAGTTACGTAACTCGTGTGAATATACGTTCATTTGAAAAAAGTTCGACCATTTCTCGTCATGGCAACTCAGTAAATCGGTAAATATGTATCCTGTCTCTTTACTATGGAGAAGGAACATTGTCCACACAAATTTACCTTTTCTTTTTGCTGTACAGCATTTCTGACGGGTTAATTGTATACAGTATATGGCGAAGAGTGGTGGCGCAGTGGCTAACACACTTTGCTGGGCACCCAGCGAACTGAGATTGATACCCGTGTACGATTAATATCAGCGGCAAGTGATTCCTGAGCTGGTCCTGGGACACACCTCCCCCCCCAAACTCCCCGCCTCTATTGACCAGTATGGCGAAGTATGGTCAAAATAACCCCAACGATTGACAGGGTATGGAGAGAGGCCTTTCAGCAAGCGGTGGAATTACACAGGGCTGCACGTGCCACATTTTGTATATATTTCTGTTGGTAAGGCAGCGCGGGGTTTGAATACTTGATCGGACGAGAAACCCGGGAATCCTACGTTGGACCGGCTGTGTTTTTCTTTTTTTACTTGCAGAAGGTTCCTGTTTATCGAAAAAAAAACCGACAGGACGTGACTGTTGTTTCCACGGAATGCCCGGTGTCCCGTGCACGTGCTGGATCAACCCAGAATTCGCAAAGGACTCAAGGCAGATGTGCCATGTGGATGTTACACGGTTTGGATTGAAAACTGTAAAGTAAATTCGCTGGTCTTTAATATCAAACGGAAACAGTTTTTTTTCCCTCTTTTGCTGCACGCTTGGACTGAAAATTAAAAGCAGGAGACGACAACCTTTTTGGGCGATGCCTATCGAAAAGCGTGGCACGGAAGTGGAACAAAAACTTGCGTCTTAACTTGCGTCTCCCCTAATGTGTATCAGATATTTAACAAACGGTTTATCCTTTCAATATGAAGCAGCTGTCCACGGAGTTTTCAAATTTACTTGGGGGTGTAACGATCCAACACTGATGATTTGTCGCGATTCAATTCAATAATCTTATTTGTTCATCATTATGGGAAATGTCGAAGCCCTCTCACTGGCTGCAGTGGTTGCCTTCACCCATTATAGACAACAACAACAACAACGAGATACTAATCTAAAACATCGATTCTTACACCCCGAAATCTGACTGTGTTGTACTGCAATACAATTTATTTTCCCAAAAGCTTCGAAATGTGACCGCATCTCCAGCCACCGTATAAACGCTGTAACATTCAAGTATAGGGATGCAGCATTTGGTAGCGGCATTGCAGGTACAGGAGTACTCCTCTTATCCGCGACCCTATTACCCAGGACTCCTATTGTCCAGCAGAGCTGTTGGGGGATATGAAAAAAGCAGAGGGAATATGCGGATAAGCTCACAGATAGC
Source organism: Entosphenus tridentatus (assembly GCA_014621495.2). NCBI lineage: Eukaryota > Metazoa > Chordata > Hyperoartia > Petromyzontiformes > Petromyzontidae > Entosphenus > Entosphenus tridentatus. The sequence goes on from CM025655.2 coordinate 8,285,292, forward strand.
AGGATATGCGATGTGCGTCACCCACATCACCGTGGACAAGGGGAGCAGTGTAATTCTCATGGCGTATCGCCCCTGAATTTCATCAGACCGTTCCTTTCCTTGCCTGCTATCCCTCTGGGATTGACCAACAACCCCTGGGTGTACACAGCTGAGAGCAGAGTGTTTGCTTCTTTGCTTTGCTCAAGTACGGCGTGCCGCAATGTGGCCCAATTCTTGTCTAAATCTGGAGAACAACTGTGGGAGCACAACGGACATGTGAACAACAGGTGCGCCGTTCTCCACGCTGCCTTCATTACCCTCGATCACGTTAAGCGATCTAAGGGGGGGGGGATCCAGTTTTTTGTGAGCGCAAGTTCAAATGTCGTTCTCATCCTCCTAACCTTAACAATGTGCGAGTGGTGGCGGTACGGTTAGCACATGGCGCTGGGAACCAGCAGTGACCTGAATTTGATTTCCTGGCCACGGATAATATCGTTGGCGATTACTTGAACCAGTTCTAGGCTCTTCCCTCCCCCCCCCCCCCCCCTTCAAAATCCATATCTGAGCAGTGTGGGTTGGTGAATTATGGTCAAACAATTGCATTGACTGTCATGGCATGGTGGGCCTTCCACATTATACTCAATTAGACATTTAATAAATTAGACATAAGATTTTTCTCCGGGCCCTCCACGTTTTTCCTTCCACATTTAGAATCATGCATTTAGAGTTTTTGGCTGCTATAAATTTCCACGTGATGATGATGATGATAAGCCGCTTCGTTGAGCTATCATTTGTGGCCAGGTCGCTTCTGAAAAGAGCTACATAGCTCAGTGGGCCTTCCCTGGTAAAATACAAACAGTTTCGTTTAATTTACATGTATCGTATCGACAGCACGGCATGTTTTATACAAGCATGATAAGAAAAATTAGTGGGAGACTACGGTACTAAATAAAGAGAAAGGTGGAGCCCTGCAATGTCTTGATGGTGCAGAAAAAGCAATGAAGAATCCGTTCATATACTTGGCATTGAGTGATCAAACATAGATTACAGACATCTCAAAATTAGGCGTTAATATATTTGTGCACAGATATGGGAAATGCTATTGACTTACGGTAATGAAGTTAATGGCTCTGTGTTCGTGCTTGCATATCGTAGTTAGTTTTGCGAAAAAACTAAATGTGTTAAATTAGCTCAGGCTGGAATGACTTGTCATGCTTCGATAAACATACATCGACTTTCTGAAAAAATCTTTGAGAGTGACATGGGCACAGAAGAATGCAAGGACGTGTCGCTGATATTGAGCTCAAAGCCACAATTATGTTCGTGCACAACAAAAACCTGTTTGGAATCGATCCATATATGAATTCAAATGAGGATTTTTTTGGCTGGGCGGTGTTGGCCCATGCGTGTAATCCAGCACTGGGGAGGGCACGGGTTGGTGAATTGCGCAAATGTCGTGAAACTCTCTTCCCGTGGGCGTCGGAACAATGCAGTACAGTAAAACAAATGTGGACTCGACCTGTTTTGTCCGTATGGGATCGTGTTTCCCTCTACCACGCGTGGGTTTTTTAAAATCCTTTATATTAAGTTCACTTGCTTGCTTGCTTGCGCGCTTACGACCGTGCAAATCTTTCGGTCGTTTTTTAACCCACTTTCCGTGATCCAATCGAGCTGACATTTTGCACACAGACTCGTTGTGCGTGACAATTTATTTTCGTGAAATTTTTTTTCCAAAATTTTACACTTTTTAGGCAAAAAAAATTCATATTTAATTACCAATTGCTTAATGGTGGCAGGCAATCATCTGACCCATAGGTGGCAGCCATCTCAAGCCAGAGGACGAGAGGACTCTAGCCGCCACGCATATAAGGGATTTATAGTGAAAAACTTTGTTTTTACGGGTTAATTTTTTTCCAGGTGCTCTGGCTTTCTCCCACATGTAAGCACTCATGAATTGACCGATAACACCTTAACACATAGAGAACCGCAGAGCTTCGGTTATTGTTGTCGCCGGCTCACCGCGTGGCTGCTGCTGCCTTCCCTGCTCTTCTGTGATTCCTCCTTGCGCCTCCGATTCGCTCGCTGTCTCTCTCTCTCTCTCTTCGAGAGCGAGCGAATAACTGAGCGCCTCGTTATAAAGTTTAAATTAATATTATCAGACATCAACTGAACAAAGGTCAGCACAGGCCCTATGATTGCTCAGTGTACATTTCCGTAATGCCACGGCAATTCTGCTATACATTCCTAGCGCATCGCTGCCCCATCAACTCTTACTTCACAGTGCGTTCGCGTCGCCGGTAGGAAATATTGATGGCTTCATTTTAAAATCCATTTGTCAACTGATGATATTTTTGAGTTACCAGATTATGTTGAGTCGACCTGGATAACAACAACAACAATATATTACAGCCATTCTCAAATTACCTAAGGCTTGAACACTTTCCCACGCCATGTCGAAATAGGATTTTTTTTTACATATTTTCGCCACACCTCTCAGTGTGAGTTGTTGAAGTTGGGAGGTGAAGGGTAGGACACGTTCTGATGAGTTAAACTGGATTATATGTGGCAAGTGAATATGTGAGCAGTGTCACGTGTCTTTGTTGGTTATTGATAAGAAATACAGGTAACCGCTGTTGGAAAACTGAACTTGATCGTGAAGAACAACAACACATTTGCGCGTAGAGAATAAGATTTCGACCCTGTGCATATCACCTGCAGTAAGATGTGGATCACCAATACGGACTTTGATGAAATTGTCATAAAATTCGAACAGGTTGCAACGAAGAATGGAGAGCCGCATGCTTGCAATTACATTTAGAGACAGAGAGACAGAGATCGGAGATGAAACGCCGCAAGTTAGAGATATCACGGTTAAGAAGAGCGCTGTATACGCCAGCTTGGGCAGGACGCGTCACGAGAATAAGGCAGCGATCGGAGGTCACGTGGCAGCCAAAGGAGGCAACGCGCCCGAGAAGATGCCAATCGATGTGATGGGTCGATTAGATCAGCTCTGGTGCTGGAGCCAGATGGATCGTTCACATCGCAGGACAAGGAGAGATGGAGTGATGGCAACGGCTTTGGAGGGGCCGGTGCATTCAGCAGTGGATTAATCTTAGCTGCTGGCAATGATGCATTGGTGGGGGGACTCGTGCATCATTTGACTATTAATATTGATTCGTATGATCACGATCAATTAATCGAGTCACGTATGTAAGAATCTTCTTTTCCTGTTGTATGTAATGGGTTCATACGATTCCCTTACAGCCACTAGAGGTCACTGAAAAAATTCTATTTTGTATCATTGTGACCCTGAATTGCAGAAATGTATAGTCGCAGCGTGGAGTCTGATTAAATAATTACACTCCTATGATAACTTAATCCGGTACCCTACAAAATTATAAGTATGGAATACTGCTATGCTATATAACCTGGAGATTCTGGAGCTGTGAAATATCAACCAGAATCCTGTAAAGTGAATTGGCAGGCATCACCAGGGAATGTGTTTGATCAATTTTTTTGGTACAGCCCGTTTGTGACTTTTGGACATGTCAAAGTACTCCGCCCTAATTTTCATTCTAGCCTCGGCATGTCTCGACATCAAAGCGCAGTGAGTTGTTCTCCGCTGCCAAAGGAAACGTTAATTTAGCGTGTTCCAACTACAAACTCGAGCAATGCAGCCTACACAACAACACGGAGCTATCATTAAACAGCCCAACAAGTTATGAGCCGCACACACAATCGAACGCACTTGTAAATGTCGTGAGAGTTCAACACACACACACACACACGGCACTGTACCACGCTTTTCTCACACGTCATAAAGTTGTAAAGAGAAGAGAACTTTGAGCTTTTAGCCCCTTGAGCGATCAGCGTCTGAGCGTGGAGCCATGTGGCAAGTTGTATATGCCTTTGCCAATTGTGAAACCGCCAAATGTGCCAGGCCACTCGATGAAAGCAGCAATCTGGTCAGACGGGTTGCTTCCTGGCCTCCCGTGTACAATCACACGTGACGCCGGCTGCAGGTAAACTTGCAACAACAACACAAAAATAATGACGATTGAATGTCTCTTCCTTTTGACAGCCTCGCTGGGCCTGCCACAGAGCAGTGAAGGTGTACTGGTGGGGTTATTGCCAATTATTTGGCCCTGCGAGAGAGACAGTTTAGTGTCCTAAGGATGCCACAGTTCCATTTGTGAACTCTTTTGAATGCTTATGCATTCATGTACGTGCCTTGTAAACTCCTCTACTGTATAAGGTATTCTGCTTTAAATTAACGTTGTCAAGTTCTCTCCCCCAGGGCAGGTTCATGGCATAAGTTTCCTTCCCACCCTCCTACCCATCATCGTTCAACGCCACGGTCTGAACTCGGGTTATTGAGCCTCAACGCGTGGAGACGTTTGAGGCGGGGGGAGTCTTCGTTCCCCTCATTCTCCAACAGTCTTCTTTGGTAGACACCATGGCCCGATGATGCTGATGTAGCAAATAAACAATTTAACATTATTCATATTCTGCGGCAGTCAGACAAAAAATGTTGCGTAAAATACATAACATGTGACACACCCATCCAGGATTGTGAATGTATATTACATAAAAATATACTTCACCACACTGGTCACAGTGTGTCCGTGAAGAGGGAACCTGAGTACCGGTTCAGATATAAATCGCCACTGACGGCTAGCCGTGGTGGGGAATCAAACTCGGGTCACGGTGCACAACACACTGCACCACCATTCCACCTTGAAAAGTAGTACCGTGTATATATATACCGTGGATGATACCTATACCGCTAGACTCTGTTTGTATACTGCCTTATAACATCTGAAGGTTTCTTGTTTGCAGAACGAAAGTATTCGCTGAGCGCAAAGCAAAGACAGGCTTCGTCCAGAAGTTGATGCTTTGATAAAGGGGCCAACATTTGTTCAGCATATATTTAGGAATTATGATGTACGCTACTGTATAACAGGTATAACAGGTAACGGGCAAAGCGACGCGTTCAAAGTACCCGATTCGGCCACGCTCGTTGACCTTTTGTGCAAAAGCGCAGCGACATAACGACAACTCCTGCGACCCGCAGCCACGTCGCGTGCGTTCGACGGCTTGCGTTCATGGGGGATTGCAGTGTGGGTGGCAAAGCAGGCATGACCTATATGCATCCTGCCCAATAAATACATCAATAAATGCATTCGGCTTTCCTTCTTGGCAGTCATAGCATCAGCGGAGGTGTGAAATCCGGATTTTTACTCGGATGATGATGATTCTAGATTTGAAGCTTTCGTGACTGCAAGGATTCATATTCTTAGGTTTTTTCGGTAAAGTAACGTAGGAAAAAATTTAAAATTAATACAGCTGTCTTGCTGTGGCTGTTCCACCTGAAGACGGAAGCTTGTGTTGCCTCCGAAACGTCGTGATTTTTATTTTACTTTTATTAATTTTAATTTTTTACCTACGTGACTTTACCGAAAAAACCTAAGAAGATGATGATGATGATTAATGTGGATTTACGTAATAGAAGTCATGCAGCCATGCAGCATGACTTGATCTGATCTCTGGAGTTAATCAGCGTCATTCCCTGTGGACTCCGCTTGGGAGTGGAGGTCACAATGAAACAAAATTTAGCTGCAGAATGCAATAACAATGTCCCTTACAGTGTTTACCCAGGAAAGCCTCACTGGGTCTCAAGGCTTTAATCAGGAGGGACTTACATTGGGATATTCTGTCAATTCCGTCAATCAAATAATTATTTGGAATACGGGAAAAAAAGCAGAGTGCACAGAGAAGGCTCATGAAAAATGTATTTTCTGTCCTGCCATCTAAGCCTAGAACACACTGCACATTACCAGCAGTTTCCAGCCAATCTCCTACCCATTCTCAACCCTGCTTAACTTCTGAGATCCGAAGTGATTGTGTGCGATCAGGCTGACTAATCGTGGCGTTGGTCTGCACGGTGAGGTGGAAGGCGTGTGTACTCTTGAGCCAAGGCTCATTCGACATTTCTTAGAAGCACCAGCATCTAAGATCGGAGTCTTTTAACAAAAGAACAAACAAATCCCACCGCAATATTTTCCAGGGGCCTGGCATGCTCTTCAAAAGCGTACCAGGCTGGCGTTGTCTAAGTGTAGTGGGTTCAACTGAGTCGCAGTTGAAGGACCTGGGTCCCAATCACGTGACCCCCCCTTGCCCCCTCTTGGGGGCCCCTCTTTCAACTTAACCGGTCACGTGTCCTCCGGGGTCAACCAGAGTGCCATGGCCTCACACGACCTTCCCCTTCGGTCGGCACCCACACACCGTGTCCTGTAGGGCCGGCAATGCACTTCCAGCATGGTGCCATCCAGCGCTGTTACTCAACGCACACCGTGCCCCTCTAGGGCCGGTACTACACCCATAGCATGGTGACATCCAGCGATGTCACTACATGAGTACAAAGGTGTTGAGCCCAAATTGATCTGTTGAAATCCCATAGGTGGTCAGGAAAATCTATAGCCCTTTCCAAATATGTCCTTCCTGTATAAATCACAAGTCTTTTTCTATCTGATTTTCTTCTCTGTGGAGGGTTGGGTTTTTCATTAAAGGCTGCATCCTCATAAACATGTTAAAGCATGGCCACGTCAACATATTTATCAAGTGAACCACATTTCAAAACAGAGTAAGACATTACAGGCCTCCCCGTACTGTGGTTGGTCATGGAGATTATTCAGAAATATTTTGCCGCACCGGCCGGTGTGGTTTTGTGAAAGGGGTGGCCCAGGACTGGTTAGGATATCACTTTACTACTGATGCTAGCCATGGGTGGGAATCTAACTCAGGTCGCCGGGTCTGTAGCGCAGGGTGCTAACCACTGCACCGCCGCTCCACCTCCTGTTTTTTTTATTGGACAAATCACTTATCCCATATGGATAAACATGGCTCACAATCATCGTGAATGTCAAGAGTCTTTGTGTGCTTAAATGAGTGCCTCACACAAAGGGGTATCTTGTGAAAATTATTAAACAATCACGCGGCACATTGTGCACGCAATTAGTCATTGTGTGATGTAGCTGCATATGTGAGCGTTGCTTTACGTGCAAATTACGAAACGCTCCAGTCGTGCGTGCTTGACCTTGCTTAAATTGAAGTCGGTGTTCGATTTAACGCGTTCATGTCATGCCGAGGACGAATGGATCTGCTGCATAGGAAATTATTGCTTCAAAACATTTGTTAAGCAGCAACGAATTTAGAATTTTTTTATTTGCCCATAATACATTTGGATAATTTCGGTGTTCTAACATCACGAAAATTTTATTGTAAAAGGCCTATATTTACTACTACAATGAGCCAAGAATGTCTGTGTGTCCCGCACGTGACGTCACTCCACGTCGCCCAGCCCCCCCTCATTAATACTCATGAACAGGTGACGTCCTCCACATGGAACAGCTCCTCTCATTAATAATCATTATAAGGTGACGTCTTCCAAATGGACACCCCCCATTAATAATAATTAGCGGGTGACGTCACTCCACCCCCTCCTCAGCATCAACTTACAACCCTCACTACAAAGGCAGAACCCTCACGTCACGCGATCTCCGTCACGCTATTGAGACATCGAAGTAAAAAGGACGTCTTGATGAACAAGGGGTTATAACCTTTACATGAAATAGGTCTGTGTCACCGCGGCCTTACAAATTGCACACGCATTGATGCAAAGAATATCACGTCGCGGTCTGATTTTCGTTTGCAAGCTTCAGATTTACTGAAATACATCCGTCCTTGGACGGACAAAAGGCTAGTTATGATCTCCTTTTCTTAATTCATTGTCAGTGACTCGCTTACATTTCTTGTACTTTGCAATCTAATTGGCTTTTGTATTGTTGTAACTTTCTGACCCCCCGTCCCCACTGGACATCTGTGACACACACAAAAAGAGCTTTATAGCTCTTCGGATTCCTCCAGTCTCGATAGAGATTCTGATTCCGATCGATTCTTTCTCTCTGCCAAGTTGCTCACCAGGGTTGTTTGGCCATACTTCACCGTGCTGGGTCAGTACGGATTGGTGAAAGAGGAGGCACCCCACACAATCGGTTCAGATATCATCCGCCGCTGGCATCAGCCCCCGACTGGACATCTGTAAACTACTAGACATCTTTGAAAAAGAGCTTTAACGCTCATCGGATTCCTCCAGTATATATAAACAAATATTCGCACTGGGAATCAACATCGGGTCGCCGGGCTCGGAGCGCAGTTCTCTAACCACTGTTGCCGCCGCTCTCTTCCCTCGTGAATGAAGGCATGTCCACATCAATCCGGTGTGAACTCTTTCTGAACTCTCTACGCCAGCATATCCAAATGGTGAAACAAAGATGAGAGTGGGCGTGGGGCAGAGCGGAGGAAGTGTTGGCGGCCGTGATTGTCCATAGGGCTCTCGTGTGCGGCGTGCACGATCACGTGCGTTCAAGACAAAGTTGCATTAGGCTCTGGCAGGATGTTGCAGACTACGAGTCGGGCACTCTGCTTAACTATATTAAAGTGCACATCCCGTGGATTAAATAGATATTGGTGAGCCATTGAGGAACACCATGGGGTCAATGCAGTTTGTGCATGGCTTCAAATATACATGAGTAATTGCCAGAAGAGGGCCTTGAAAACAGCTGCCACCATGGATAGATGATATTATTGTTACAGTATTATTGAGTACACAGATGTGTATGGGATGTTTTTTTTCCTGGAATTGAAGATAACTGGAAAATCGTAATTAAAATTAATGACTTTATAATATGTCTGCTGTTTCAATCGTCGAGTTTGAATCGCAATTTAACACAACTGCTGATTTTTTTTGGATGGGACAACTCACCCACCCATAGTATTTATTACACATTAGAGTTACAAGCTCCAAGATGAACTTCAAAAACCTCTCTTTATCATTCTCATAATCAGCAGCTGCAATAGCAGAGCCATGATCAATCCGCTGCTGGATGAAGGCCTCCCCAAGCCGTCGCCAATCCTATCTGCAATGCAACAATTCGAAATCACTAATCCACGCTGTTATAGGGAGAGGGAATGTGCTATTGGCAGATAGATACGTTCAGCTGCCTGTGTAGACACACACATAAATAACTTTATATTCTTGGTTCTTTCGGTAAAGTCACGTAGAAGGGAAATAATAAAATAATATAAATATCAAACAATAACAATTCTCACGACGTTTCGACTGCAACACAAGCAATCATCATCAGGTGTGAAATCCACAGCAAGAACATTTTAAATTTAATATTTATTTTTTTCCCTTCTACGTGACTTTACCGAAAGAACCAAGAATATGAATCCCTGCAGTCACGAAAGGTTTAAATATATAAATAATAACTTAGTTTATTCCCTATGAATAAATGCACGTTGATATTTGTTCTCCTTCCCCTGCAGCCCCAATGTAGAACGGTTGGCTACGTACGGTGCGACAGAAAGGTCAACATACGTACAGTTAAATGTAGATAGTAGGACATTTATTACACCACTAATGGGTTATTCCACTTCTCGGGACAATCAGCTTGTGTTCAGGTGGATTAATACATCGCAGGATTGCAATAGATAGCAACAGCTTTTTAGGGCTCCTTCATCAATGGATAGATCATAGCCGATGATGAAGATGATGATGATGATAACCATGATCATGCGAGCAATGTGAAGAATGGATGTGCGGTTAATCGGAAGATCCTCGGATCGATTCGGATAATAATGGCCAACCTCTGGTCAAATAAACCTGAGCTTGGCGGTGGAAAAATTAACGTTGGCGTGTATTCCCGGTCGGCTTGGCATGCTGTCATATTGAAGAAAGTTGACTGTGGGTCCAGAGTGTTGACCGTGAGTCGAACACTCGCTGCTCCGAGCCCATGTCTCTGGCCTTGGTAATTATTTGCCAGATGATTTGTTAACCTGTCCGTGGTGGGTTCATCTACCTTGGCGCTCGGCGCGTCCCCCTCCTGCTTCGCCGAGTCACTTCAAGTGATGAACGCAATCGGCACGCTGTCTTTCGCGCAATCAATTTTTTTTTAGAATTCCATTCAACCCTATGAAATGCAGAATACTAAAAAATCAACAACAACCGCTGTAATTCGTTCGCAACAAAATCGCCTTTGTAAACTGGACCGATATATAACGCCGCCACAATATTCGCGCGAGGTAACGTTTTTTGGCGATTGCTATCGTCTCGTCAATTTTTTTCAAGCAAAGGAGAAAGTCCGGTTACCCAGAATATCTTTCGACGAATTGTTCAATTATAAAGCAGTTTGTGCTCATGGCAACGTGTACTTCTGCATCACTGCTAACGCAGTCCCCAAAATGTCATATTCACCTGATATTTCATGCGTAACTGCATATGGTATATACATATAGAGCCATAATAATAGGGTTTTCTCCCTTTTTTTCTGGCAACAAAACTGAATACCTTTTTACAAGGATTCATGTCTGCATTAACCACAATACTTGCAGTCAAACTGCAAACAAAAAACATACTATGATAATATATGCATTGATATATATCTTTGAGCTGTACGCCTTTTGGCGTCCTCTAGTTAAGCACCAATTGGGTCGAGGCTCAAAAGAAAGCCGTCTCTTGGTGTGGACCAATCAGTTTCAAGGACAATGCATACATTATCAGTGTGTTTTTTGTTTGCATTTTGACTGCAAATATTGTGGTTGATGCAGACATGAATCCTTGTAAAAAGGTTACAGTTTTGTTGCCAGAAAAAAGGGGAAAACCCTATTATTATATTTTGGTACTGGCAAAGGAGGTCTAATGACATATCGAGCCAGTTTTACATAGGACAAAACAGGTGAAACACATCGCATTGGCGATTTGCTCCGGTGTTACTGATCGAGAAACTTGCAGTTGCGTGACATCAATCGGACATAATGGAATATGAGTTCGAACATCAAATGGGCCCACGCTGCGTTATACACATTGTACAATGGTGTCCCGTGCTGTTCGTTCGCATGCAAGTGCATTTCTACAGCTATAGAAGCGACGGAAATTAGGGATTTGGGAGTCAGTGAGGAGCCCAGTGTAAAGGAACCCCATTCACTTTGTCTTCCAGCCGAAGCTCTTGGCCAAGGATCTTCTGGACCTGGTGGCCTCTCATTTCCAGCTCAAGGAGAAGGAATACTTCGGCCTGGCCTTCACAGATGAATCGTAAGTAGCCGTGACACACGGGTCCAGCTTCACACCACTCCATCCCTCCCCCTCCATCCTTTGCTAAATGTACGTTTGTATGTTGAGCTTATTTTTCACCGTACGTAGCCAACCGGGCAGAACAGCCCCAGGGATATATTCAAGTCTGCTTTGAAAACCCATTTCTCTAAACTGCCCTACCCTCTTTGGTCGGTTGCCCTGGTTCTGTTTTTGTTTCCTGCTTGTAATGTATTTTTTTATTAAGTGTGACCATTTCTTTCATAGTTTATCGTTTCCACCCCCCCCACCCTCCACCTCTTTTCACGTACACTCAAATCGTGTTGTCGGCATCCTGTCGTGAGATAACTCATCAGCTAGCGGTGCATCACCCTGTGTCGGAGAATGTGCCTGAAAGGTAATGTCTCAGGGCTACCTGTGAAGTTACTGTCTGTGAAATCACTTCGTGAGGCCTCTTTAAACACACGAGGGGCACACCTTTTCATGCCCTGTGGAGATTGCACATCAAATTGAAATGTTTGAAGTTTTGCAATGGAGAATCAGGCCGAATTGAGTGGAAAAACAAATGTAATCCATTTTTCATGCAGTCACTGACGACCAGACAAATATCATGAAGTCACTTGACGTAAGAACCCAGTTTAACCATGGGTGTCAGCCCCGACACAAACCCAGGAGATCAGCAGCGTCAGCTCAGTGCTCTGACCCCAGAGCCATCCGTCCACATTAAAGTGTTAACTTTTAAACATTTTTTTTAACGTGAAGAGGTTTAAATGCTAATTTAATTTATAGAGCGTCTAAATGCAACTTCACACACACACAAGCACACACAAAAGACATCCCATATTGCCCAGCACGGCTGTTGGGGCAAATGCTGTTCGCAAGCATCTATGAAGGCCAGCATGACACACAGACACAGAGGGAGAGTGTTGCCAGCACCACACACCCCCAGCCTTCACGCAATCCACAGTGCTTTTGTTGAACTCGCAAGACCATTTACTTATTTTAAGCTGGGGTCAACACAAACATGCACTCGGAAAGCCTGTTCATTGCTTCACATGGTAGTATTTGTCCCGAATGTGACCTATTTGATTGACTCGGGTCATCGCAGAAATATTTCGTTTCTAAAAAAATAGTTTTTATAATAATGGCCAAATAAGGAAAACCTCACCGAGTTCCAAGACTCCTCTTCTGTGGAGGGTCTTGCATTGGGATGCGTGGCCAATTCCTTTCGCGAGTGTTTGGCTTTGGAGGAAAACGCAAGTCCTCTACACAGAGAAAACACATCGCTCACAGCAGCGGCTATTGGTTAACCATCGATTAAGGACGGTCATCGAATGGCGCGCTTTCAGATGCCCTTCTGAGGCCGTCTGGAACGCTCTTCCTCCTGACATTAGAAAGCCACTGGAGGCTATGCACGTTTAAATCTCAATTGAAAACGTATTTCTTTAGAACTGCTTTTTGTGTTTAGTTTGTTGTCCTTCCCCCGCACCTCCAATTAGCGCGGTTGGGTGCGTATACAGTGCGAAAGAAGTTCAACAAAGACATACATACCATGTTTATGTGTGCACTCGCGATCTCCTGACCCCCTCCTCACAGCCTCGCACCTCCTTACATCACCTGCTAAGTTCCGTGGCCACGTAGCAATTTCTCCCTTTGAATCGGGGATATTGTCACAATGCGGGTTCATGGAATTTCCTATTGAATGCAGTGCATCGAGTGGCTGCAGGTTTTTTCACGGCCCAATCACGCTCAACGTGCACAAGCCGAAGAGAATCCTAGCGCGCACGAATGGGACGCACGTGGTATTCGCGTAAGAATCTATTTTAGCCGAGCAATCAATGCATCGTTACATCGTCATCGACCACGATCAATCCACTGCAAGTCATCGCCATTTGTCACAGTTCTGCGATTAAAAGATCTGCCCCTGCCTGGTAAAATTGAGACCCGAAAAAAATCTAAAAATTTTCGAAAGCACGTCCACAATTCTGCGAGAGTACACCAGATCGCGGTGCGAGTGGGAGGTTCGAGGTATCTGCAAACGGTGAGCATTTTTACACGTTGCGTCTGATGTGGGATTTTTCATCTCGATATCGCGGCATCTGTGACCCAGCGAGGCCATCATGTACAGGAAGCACATTGTCCAGCCCCTCTTTAGGAAGGCAGTTTTTTTTCCCCCAACCAGGATGTTGCTCGGGACCCAAACGGCAGCGCGTCGGTTTCCTGCGGAGCACTTTAGACGGCGGTGCTGGTACTGACTGGTTGGTCATCTCCGGATCTTAGCGTCGTTCCCATAGCCGAGGCGAGCGCCAGCCCCCCCCCAACTATGTCTTGACTTTTCCTCTTTCCTTCCTGCGCCTGTTTGGTAAACCACGTGCTCACAGCCGCGTGCTGCCTTTCCTTGTCGTGTGCCGACGCTGATGAGTGCATAAATCGGCCGAGTGACGCGTGAGGTTTTAATGAAGCCTTAACGTCGCTAGGATTGCGAACTCATTTTAAATGAAACATCTTGAAAAAAAATGTAATCACTAAAAGTAAATAGTTATTTACGCGTGCTGTTTAAGTTACACCGAGTGATATTGAGTCCGTTGCTTCATATTTTTTCTCGCCATTATCATCAGCCATTGTCTATCCGCTGCTGGATTAAAGCCTCCCCAATCCATCGCCATCTCTTAAGGGTCTTCTCGTGATGCAATGATCTAAATAGCTCCTGCTGATGAGCTGATGTTCTCGTTCCATCTCCGCGATGAACATACGACTATTGCATCGCTAAATGTAAATCATAAAAACAAATTATTCAAAATTGTTTACGCAGGCTTTCAAAACGGATCGACTAGGAATGAGCGAGTTATTAGATCACGTGCATGAATGTACCAATGACATCATGGCATCTGCCTAAGGACCCGGATCAGGAAGCTCTTTTGCTCGAGGTCTGATGCTGAATGTAATCTCCAGCGAAACGTCGTTACCCATTCGAATGTTTGTGAGATTACTCTCCAACACACCGGCGTTTGAGTCACGTGGCACTTTTATGAATTGGCCGTCGGGTGGAGGAGGCATTATGACACATTTTTTCATGCTATCCAACCAAAAAAGCAAGGAGGTTTCCGCCCCTTGTGGGGTACCGTGGATCAGCTCTTTACCCCACAGCAACTCCTCCAGAAGTCACGGGAGTACGCCCAACCTGTCCACGTGCGCTTTGCGGACCTGCAGAAGGCTTACGACCGAGCACCTCGCGACTTGATGTGGCAGGTGATGATGCTCGTTGCTACGCGCGATCAGGTCGCTGTACAAGCAAAGCACTAGCCGGGTCCGGCATGCCGGGCTGCGTGCTATTACCGTCGTTGCTTATCCTGTTCATGGATCGACTGACGAGACGGTGCACGGTGGCCACGGGCATCAGCGTTGGCGGAAGGAAGGTGTCAGCCATGCTGTATGCAGACGACATCGTCCTCCTAGCCCCAACGCACGCCGACCTCCAGAATGCGCTGGACAGCTTTGTGGCGGAATGCGAGGTCGTCGACATGCGCATCAGCACCCCCAAGACCAAAGCCCATGGCTGTGGCGCGGACCAGAGTGGCAGAGCCCATCTTCATCAATGGGGAAGTAGTGGAGGAGGTCGAAGGCTTCCGGTAAATCGGGGTGTATTTCTCGAGGGATGGAAGAAGGGAAAATGAAATTGAAGCCCGGATCAGAGCGGCGACCGCAGCGATGCGGACAATGAAGCGGTCTGTGATCTGAAGACAGGAGCTGAGCCTTCAGGCAAAGCTCTCGGTTTATCGGTCAATATTCGTCCCGATCCTGACCTACGGCCACGAAACCTGGATCCTGACGGAAAGGACACGCTCAAGGGTGCAAGCAGCAGAAATGGGCTTCCTGCGCAGGGTGGCAGGGCTCTCTCTCCGGGATTGGTTGAGAAGCACGGCTATCCGCCAGACTCAACGTCCAATCTGCACTATTCAGCGTAGAGCGAAGCCAGCTACGGTAGACATGCTAAGGATGCCGAAAGAAAGACTCCCCCCGCGGGAGACGTTCGAAGGACGTCCTCCAGGCAAACGACCCAGAGGCCGCCTGCGATCGTGCTGGAAAGACCGGGGCGGTGGTGCGCCTGGCCAAGGAGAGACCGGCGATCCGGGAACCACAGCTGATGCCGCTGGCAGAGGACGGGGCAGGATGGAAGGCCTTGGTGGAGTCGTTGCCCCTGCGGCCCGATTCAGTTATGAAAAGGGGGCCGATATTATTCTTTGGGTCTTTCGGTAAAGTCACGTAGATAACAAACTACTACGACGTTTCGATTGCAACACAAGCAGTCGTCATCATTTTCAAGTGATCGTCATCATTTTCCTGATGACGAACGCTTGTGTTGCGATCTAAACGTCGTAGTTTCTTGTTATTTTCTTTGAACCTATCTACGTGACTTTACCGAAAGACCCAAAGAATATGAATTCCTGCAGTCGCGAAGGCTTTAAGTCAGGTGCCGATATTGATTGATTTATGTTATTTTACTGGCATGATGACAGTTGTGGTTTCCAATCTGATTGAAATTATTGTGGGGTGGTGTAAATTTTACATTTCTACAATAGGGGTGAGTCTTTCCATAGGACATCCATTGTTGACTTTTCACAAAGTGAGTACTAAATGTATCAACTCCAGAGGGTTGAAAGGCAGAGTTTACTCTTACCCAAGATTTTAACTCATCACCTTCCAATTGCGAGCTGCACTCTAATCACTGTGGTACCGGGCCAGATGGTATTGGCGCATCAATACTGTAATATACTATATGTAGTGCTGCTCTATGGTTTATTATATACTCCACTGTCAAGTGTCAAATGTTAGCCAATAGTTGGCCTGGCCTCACATTGAATGAATGCATTCTTTGTAAAGTCACATCAGCCAATATCGTGAGTAACGAAGATTTTTCATCAATATTAATAGACCCGAGTTCGTAATATAGGCCTCCCTGGGGTGCCCTCACTCAGCTTCCAGTAATTCTGGGCTCCCACTTAAAGAGTTTCTCACCGAGGCCGATGCCTGCTGGCTCCACTCGCTCGCTCGCTCGCAGAATTTATTGCTTTCTTTTTAGGAGCTTGGGTGCTGCCGTGGAGTTAATGGCCGGCGCCCTGGACTTGCAGTCTCCCGGCGCGGCAGTTGAAACAGTGGGGCGGGTTTGTTATTTTCTTCCGCCTCGGTCCACTCAGCAGTATAAATACGTACACCGCGGTTAGTCGAGCGGCGGGCTTGCGTATGGGCGTTAGGGTATGGCTACGCAGCTCGGCATTGCAGGATGTCTGGCCAGCATGACAGCGATTCCTGTCGAGGGGCTGTTTAGAGCTCTCGCGTGAAGGGCCTTCCGCCAGCAGTGGCATGGCCCGCTAAGTACAGGCTCCGCGCCTTCTTACCTCTCAGCTCGTGTAAGCTTTTATAAAACGAATTGTGGACGGAAACAAAAAGAAAATGCGCGTAACCCCTGCCATCTTGCGAACCGTCATCTTTCTCCACCTTCGCGAGCGTTGCTTGGCCATCGGCACGTGTGGTGAAATACACGGGGGGAGGACGGGGGGGGCCATCGCTTTCGAAGGTACATCAGGAAGGACGGGGCACACGTAAGGATGCTCGCCTACTGCGCGTAATGCTCGGGTTCCTATAAACGTCTGCCAAGTACCACTCGGCTCGATAAACAATGTTTGCATGAACAGTGCACGGTGGCATCGGGGTCAAAGCAATCGCACACGCTGTCTGCTGTTAGAAACTAAAAAAACAATGTACGCATTGATTGATTCACCCGTATATGCAGAATAGAACCCCTCTTAACGACCATCCCTGTTAATGACTAATCGCTTCACGACAAGCCTCCATAGAGACCAATGTGTAGTGTATAGTAGTGTAGTATATAGTGTAGTGTATAGTAGTGTAGTGCCTTAATAGAGCCCAATGTGTTGTCGCTTACCGACAATTCCCCTG
This sequence comes from Entosphenus tridentatus, assembly GCA_014621495.2. Taxonomy (NCBI): domain Eukaryota; kingdom Metazoa; phylum Chordata; class Hyperoartia; order Petromyzontiformes; family Petromyzontidae; genus Entosphenus; species Entosphenus tridentatus. The sequence continues at coordinate 8,302,381 of CM025655.2, forward strand.
TATTTATAATGTTGTTCGTATCTTTATGGAATAATATCCATTGTTTAAATATTATAAAGTATGTTTTTGGGTGAAAAAGGGTAACTTTCGATGCTATCGGAACAAATTAAGCCTTTACCGTGTATTTTCTATACTCGCTTAACGACCAAATCACTTACCGACCGGTTTCGTGGAACCAATCACCTTCGTTAAGAGGGGTTCTGCTGTATATGCGTTTGGGATTCCGCTCTCTAGTGTAATGGTTAGTACACGAAGGATCGATTTCCTGGCGTGGCAGTTGAAGCAATGGGCACGTTTGTTCGATCCCCGCAGTCTTGTCTGCCCGGCAGTATTCTTGGGTGCACCACGGTCAGCTGATCTGCAGGTAGCGTTCACATGGACGGAGGTAAAGTGTGGGGGGTGGGGGGGAGGCCTGGTTATGATATCACGTGTCAATGATATTAGCCCTATCCGCTGTGCCACCACTCCACCCAGCACATATTAAGTTCTGTCAAAGCCCATGAATGTCGCCGGCTTTTATTGTAACGTTTCAACGTAACTGTCATGTTGGCATCTTCCTGCATCCTTCCTGTATATTGTACAGCAGAATTATTTTAACTGTGCTATAAAATCTGGGAGCTAGTTTTTACCGTATGTGTGTAGCGATGCAGTATACCTTGCTCCAACAAAGGCTTGCAGAGACCAAACTAGTCTTAACTGTCATTTCCCCCATCCTATTCCGTCATTGTTAGCATTCTAACACGTAGGCTTTCACGACCAATGTTATTCATTGTTATCATCATTTTATTTATGGTATTACCAAGTATAATATACATTTGAAATAGCACTCACTAAAGCAGTTTTTAAATGTCACGGTTCTTACAAATGTTGGGTTGAAGTATCGCAGCTTATATAAGCACTCTGCTCACAATGACTCTTGTGATTTATACTGCTTTCATAGAATCTTGGACTACTTTCAACAACTTGAAAAATCCGACAGCACGTTATTAATGCAGGTTTACTTAAGTTGTGTGTACACACTATGACGATAGCAATGAGCAGCAACCGTTTGCTGACTGCAAACAATCAAGCTCGAACCATGGGAATTCTCCGTGATATTTTTTTCTCCATTTCAATAAAGACTGCGGTGGTTCTGACTGAGGCAAAACCGACCAAAAGGAATAAACAGACCGAGGTGGCCAGCGGGCTCGCAGGTGGTAGAGCAAGTGGAGCCATTTCCACTGAGACGCGAGGTTCGACTCCACGTAGTCCCCTGCGGCTTCAACTGCAATCTCAAGTGTATACAGAGCAGGTTGATGTTCTCGGCGCCGTTTCCAATATCTATGGGACCTTTTTGCCAGTATCAAAGGTATGAAAAATAAGAATAGGTTGGGTGCTATCTGGCAATAAAACAGGTGTTAAGATCTTGATTTGAAGCTTTCGTGACTCTTTAGTTCTTCCGGTAAAGTCACGTAGGTAGAAAAAATAATAGATCACGACGTTTTGATCACCACACAAGCAATCGTCTTCAGGTGGGAGAGAGAGCAATCTCTCTCTCTCTGGTTCATATTATAGCGCGCTAACCACTGTGCCACCGGTCCTCTCATTCATTGGCTAGGCATATCCAAATATCCTTTGGACACAAATGACCTGTAGCCAGACTGGGAAACCCTGTTTCTTCCCACCAAACATCCACGTGTTCAGACGCTTTTAGCCTTCTTTTGTCTCACTGTTGCATACGCGGAATTTAAAACAAGCAGCCGGCTTTTTTGGAAAAAAAAAAAATGCTGTCGGACTGCAGGATCCAAGCTCGCTAATTGCTGAAGCGAAAGCACGCCGCAATCACGCTCCACTGCTGGCGCCGGTGTTCTCGGGAGACCCTCGCGGACGCGCCGTTGTCAAAATTCGCGCAATGACACGTGGGGGGGGGGGGCTCTTGTTGCTGGGGATCCAAATGCCTTGGGATGAGCATGCCAGGGAGGTGAAGAGAAACGCACTGAACCAGGAAGCTCCACTTCTCTGGCAGAGCGTGGTCGAAAGCCCTTTGTTGTCTCTGTTTTTGTTGGAATCGGACAAATAAACACCGTCGCTCTCTCGGCTCGAGAGGAAAGGTTTGAAGGCGGAACAGCACCTGCGTGCAGGACCGCGTTTCGGGGGTGGAGTGCCCGAACGGGAGACGTTTAGCTCTCTGATGTGTGTGTTTGGCTTCTTCTGCCCAGTGGTGTTCGGTGTGGTGGTGGTGGTGGTGCGAGAGTTTCGCTCCGGGAAAGCTTCCGACATCGTGCCGAGACAAACGCGCGCTACAAACACGCGCCGCGGCCACCGGAAAACACACGGAGAGCTGTAATAATAGAGCGACGAGCCGCAAAAACTCCAGAGGCCATGCGACCCCGTAAAAAAACAATAGCGTTACATTATTTTCACGAAGCAAAGGAGGACCGTTTATTTTTGCGTTGTCGTTTCAATCCCAACAATGTGCACGATTTTACCATGATTTTATTTAGTTGTTTTCACTTTTTTTTATTTCATTATTATTTTCACCTACGTCACTTTACCGAAAGAATCAAAGAGTACGGATCCTTGCAGTCACGAAAACTTCAAATCTAGAATTTATTTTACCATCATTGATTGCCATCTTATTTGTTTGTTTAAATTTAATCCTCCAATTTTCCCCATCTGACACGAGCGAAGGTTGGGGAATGTCGTTGTGTGTCTGTCTGCAAGTTCTTCGCAGGTGCTCACAAACCGCACTTGCCCCAACAGTCTGTTAGGGCTATGAGGAAGATCTTTGTCTGTACTTGTGTGTCTATGTATTATGTTCAGTATGTGTGACTCTGTACATTGACGTGTCTATTTGTGTCTGTATGTAGGAAGCAGTAGTTTGATAGTTAGCGCGCTGCACTACGAATCCGGCGACAATGGTTTGATTTCCTGTGCCAGCCTTCATAGAGCGGCACGGTGGCGAGATGTCAATCACCTCTCCTGGTTTCTAGAAGGTTGTGGGTTCGATCCTGACCCAGATGCTTGTCTATTTGTAGTTTGCATCTTCTCCCCGTGGTCGTATGGAATTTTTCTCTAGGTCCTCCAGTTTTCCTTCCACATATAGAAACGTGTTTAGAGTAATTTGGCTGATATACATTTCCACGTGAATAGCCACTTCGTTAAGTTATCATTTGTGGCCAGGTCGCTTCAACAAAAGAGCTATATAGCTCAGTGGGCCTTACCTGATAAAATAAAAAAAATAGTTTAGTTGATAGGTGCTCGCTAACAGCACTTACTCCTTCAGTCTGTTAAGGCTATACGGGAGATCTTTGTGTGTAAGGAGAATGGGGTAGGATAGGTGGGGGGGATTTTCTGGTGCAAAGATAACTAAACTTCAGCTCGGGCATGCAGTGGCAATCGTTTTCAAACGAGGTGTTCCAACAACACGGTCGTCTTACGTACATGTTAGCGCGTAGTTAAAACAAAAACTCGCTATTGCTCTCACGGTTGCCAAACACGCGTCCGAGTTTTGCAAACATTGTGGGCGTCCTCATGCGGGTTGTGCGTGCGAGTGCTTCCCCGGTATGGAGGCGAATGTGCACAGCGAAGCCGATCTCTGTGAGCTTACTTGGCAGCAGGCGTAAGTGGGGCATCCACTCGATTGCTTTTGCGTACGGGGCGGTACAAATCTACTCTCATGGCCGCGCCGGTGCCAGTGGTGAGCATATGTCGCTGCTGTTTTTGAGGCCTTGTTCTTCTTTGAAATGAATTATGAATTAGCGGCGCTGCATATTTGGGGTTGTAATACCAAGTAATAGTGTGTTGCATATCTTTCAAGGGCTAACAAGGTTCCTTGTAATAAGCTTATTTTTGTACACATCGTCACATCACGCAAATATTAACGGATGCAGCAATCAACCACTAACCACATATTCCCTTCTCGTAAGTTGTGCATATTTGGAAAATACCATCCTTCCAAAATGATGTATAATAGAGAAAATTATATTTTGAAGTCCCACAAGGCATTTTGCTTTACCTCCGGTCTTAGTCGGCTGCTGGATGAAGGCTTCCTGACACCATCATGCCGTGTCAGTCGTGGGAGGTTTTATTGGCCATACTTCACCACGCTGGTCAGAGCAAGCCGATGAAGAAGCAGGAGGGGGGTGAAGGGCAAGACCTGTTCTGGTATCCGTGGCCGGGAATCAAAGACCAGGCTGCCATTACGGGATTAATACTCGATTTAAAGCTTTCGTGACTGCAGGGATTCATCTTCTTGGTTCTTTCGGTAAAGTCACGTAGAATGGAAATAATAAAATAATAAAATAAAACATAATTAAATAATTCTCACGACGTTTCGGCCACAACGCAAGCAACCGTCCTCAGGTGAAGACCAGGTCTGTCGGGGAGACAGCGTCATTCAGACGTCGTGAGCATTATTGTATTATGTTTTATTTTATTATTTTATTATTTCCATTCTACGTGACTTTACCGAAAGAACCAAGAAGGGGATTAATACTCTTCAAATACAGCACAGTGCAATACTGTCATGGACTCTTGCAAGCAGCAACACAGCAAGCCAGGGAGGTGATGTGTACATTGACAAAAAAACACATAACCGTGAGCACCATGTTTAAAAAAGCATGCGTGAATATGTTGTGACATTCAGGGCTGTGAAAATTGTGGGCTCATAGAAACGGTGACAATGAATCTAAAACAATTTGGAGTGTTGATCTTCTGTGCTCGTCATCTTTAAACGGAAGTGCACGTGTCTACTGGTCATCTGTGAAAAAGAGCTTTATAGCTTATCGGATTCCTCCAGTATAAATAAATATTCAGATTCTAAAAAATATTCGAAACCCGTTACTTATAACAGACCCGGTGGGGGCAATGGGCTCAATTGCAAGGTCACACGTTACATTTTGGTGGGATTCACCGAACCTTTCATCCCTTGAGGGTTAATAAAATGAGAACCGTTTTGTTGCAAAATCTAGAGCAGTTCTATTGACATATTCATCAGCGTAATTCTACCACTGGCTCAGTCAGAGCTGTAAACATAAGATGAGCACCTCCCACTGCTCAAATGAGTGGGAAACGACTCTGATTTTCTCATGTGTACAGATAAAGCATTTGTTGAATTAGTAGGTAATTTGACTTGAATATAACCGAGGCTTACAATAATAATAATGTTTTATATAGCATCTTATAACGGCTGAAAAAACACAGGCAAGCTGGAAGGCTACCAGGTGGCGAAGCAGTGCCAATAATTTCCCAAGCTTTGCGGTCCTCTAAACATTAAGATGTTTTCAACCAATTGTTGAGTGTTCATACATGTGATCATCGTAATGAAGTTGGAAAACGTCCCTTCAAATTGGTCCTTGCAATGTTTATCACCGTTGCGCCGTTCCCCGAAGCCATGCCTGAACACTTTCTGGAGAGTCTTTAGACGCAAGAGAAAAAAAAAGCGGTCCTTTATTAGAATTATAAAACCTTGTTAAACAATTTCCTTGTTAGGCGCTGAAATGTGAATTAAATGCCCATTACTTTTTTGCGGCGCTCGTAATTAAACAGCTAAGCAGACACCGTGAATCATGCAGGAGAAGCCCTCTCAATTCTGTTTCACGCACGAATGCACTTTTACAGCGGATAACGGAGCCGGGGTGGGAGTAGCAGAGGGAGGCTGAGTGGCGGTGGTCCTGGTCTGGGCAGTGTGATTATGGCTTCTGGGGGGGGAGTGGGGGGGAAGGTTATTGTTGGTGAATTTTCACCCAGCAAGGCTGGAATTTTCCGCGGGTTTCATTGCTGCTGACATCCATAACCATTGCAAGCTTCCCACAGGTCCATAGCGGCCTTTGCTGTTGAGTGTGAGCAGAAAATTGTGATAACGTAAATAATAAGTGTGCAGTCGTAATTCTATGTTGTTTTGCTTGAGTTTTATTCCCATTCATTGTTTTGAACTAATATTATTAAAAACAATATGTTAATAATAGACTTGAATTGTTATTTTATTGCAAGTGATCGTATGTCTACATCTCAAATGCCTGTTGTCAGGAGCGCCACGGTACCGGGATGTTATACAGAAGGTCGTGGGTTCGATCCCAACCCTGACGCCTGTATATATGGAGTTTGCGTGTCTCTCTCCCCGTGTCGCGTGGTTTTTCCCTCCACATTTAGAAACAACGTGCGTTTCGGGTTATTTGGCTGCTATACATTTCCACGTTGTTTGCCACTAAGTTGACCTATCATTCGAAAAAGAGCTGTATAACTCAGTCGGGGTCTTCCCTGGTAAATAAAAATAGTTTCATTTAGTTGAAATTGTTTAAGCGTTTAATCTCAATCTATTTAAAATATTTCAACTGAATCACAATGGAGTGCATGTGGTAGAATATTAGCCACCGAGGAACTCTCAAACAAACACCCGGTTTGCCGTCACGATCCTCAAAATACCTTTTCTCGTTGAGAGCTGGGACAGCTTTGGGATGTGCACTTAAGCAGGCCTCACTAACGAACTTTCTCTCTCCCGCGCCGTTTCGTAAATCTCGTGTGTCGCTGCAGGGAACACAACAGCTGGCTCCAGCTGGACAGGCGGGTTTTGGAGCATGACTTTCCGCGGAAATCCGGAGCCATCACGCTGCACTTCGCCGTTAGGTACGACCACCTCGCCCTCATCTAACGCGTGCCGCGTGGTGATGTGAAAGGAATGCGCGGTGAAATTGTATCGATATCCCACGAAAATAATGGGGAGTCGGGACGAGTTCGAATGAAAAACAAGCAGTTTTTTTTAAAGGACAATTTCAGATATTTTTTCATGTTTGGGTGTTTTTTGATCGTTGTTTCTATCATGTACTAACGTCAAATGTCTTCCTGCTAGCAATAGCGACATTACTTGATGCCACGTGGCACTAGTTTTGGAAAGAAAGTGAGAGTGCTGTAATATTAGTGATGTCACTTCCAGTTTGCTGATCAATCCGAAAAATAAACAATGTTTGGATCATCTACAATGTCGTATTGGGGCCTGATTTGTGGATTTTTTTTTGTATTAATCCAAAAACTGGGAGTACATGTTCAACACGGGAGACATTATAGAGAAATTAGAGATGTAAAACTATCGAAACCTCTCCCCATCAACCTCAATGCACTCACACTATCTATTAACACTCGCCACTCTGGAGATCTCGAGCCATCGATACCACAATACTCAATCTCTTGTTGATAGAAAAAAAAGTAGGAGGGGCATTAGAAATCAGTGGGGCATCTATAAATCTCTATCAGAGCCTAAGTTACACATCCGTATAAATGAGGTCGATTCATTTTTCTCTGTCTGCTTATAATGTATTTATTGAGTTTGTTCATTAATGTTTCTTCCTTAGGCAGTTAACCTCGAACGTTTAGGTTTTTTTGAATGTTACAATTTGTAGATCTTATTTAAAACCTAGTACGGAAATAACCAAAGTCTAAAAGAATGGAGTGTTTGGCATTGGACATGCGTGGTGGTTAAACGGCGAACTGAAGCCAAAGAACACACAAAGAGCAAAACCCAATACTGTAACAGCCTTGAACCAATCTGGCCCTGGTTGTAGCAAGAGCTGATGGATTCGTGAATGTATCCCTCGCGGGAAAAGCAACTGAAGTCTGAGTTCGGGGTGCCCTCTATTGGCAGGGGTTTTATTAATGCGCTGAACCCGAAAGCACCGCGACACGATGGGCCCATGGCCAGCGAACGAGCCAGACAGAAGAGTGCCAGGGTGAGCCTCAAATCTCAAAAGCCACAATTGGATCTGCGTCTGCACGCAGCAGCGTTCAGTTCAGTTGCGCGCACACAAAAGCACGTTTAAATTTCGTGACTCATTTTATTATCCAGCAAATGTACGTGAAAGTGGGGGTGGTGGAGTAGAATACGTTCTGACCTGCCCCTACTGAACATCTGCAAAAAAAAAAGCATCATGGCTTACCGGATTTTACCAGTATACATACAGATTCCGATTTTTTTTTCTCTCTGCCAAGTTTCACACGAGGGTTGTTTGGCCATATTCCTCCGTGCCGGGTCAGTACGGATCGGTGAAAGGGGACAGACCGCACAACCGCTTCAGATATCACCCACTGCTGACGTCAGCCCTTCACCGGGAATCAATCGCGAGCCCAGGCAGAGTGCCCCCCCCCACCTCCCTAAGGTTGCTGAGCCCAGGCATGACTCTCCGAGGATTTAGTGGCAATTATTATTTATTTATCTTTCGATTTAAAGCTTTTGTGACTGCAGGGATTCATGTTCTTGGTTCTTTCGGTAAAGTCACGTAGAAGGGAAATAATAAAAGAATACAAATAAAACATACTTCTAGATTTGAAGCTTTCGTGACTGCAAGGATTCATATTCTTAGGTTTTTTCGGTAAAGTCACGTAGGTAAAA
>CM025655.2:8320742-8351456 GCA_014621495.2 Entosphenus tridentatus
AAAGAACCAAGAAGATGAAGGCACCTTATTTCACATTGTTTCCTTTTAAGGCAGTGGTCTTGATACATGCGTCGAGTGTTAGTTATATGTGCTGGTGCACCACTGCCAATGCAGTATCAACAAAAACATTATGTTTGGATTGGCTTCCTAACTTCAAGATCTGCTGCATCTCTAGAAAAAAAATGTAACGGGTCCGAGTTGGCCGGTGGGTCCCCCTTGCGAGCACAACTCCAACAAGACCACTCACCACATTTATCATCAACGCTGCCTTATTGTAGGGAAAAAAATTCTATCATCGGCCATTATCAATTCACTTCTGGATGAAGGCCTCTCCAACCGTTGCCGTTTCCACACGGGGCACAAGCTACGCCTGGGAACGGTTACCGACTGCACCAGAGACCACATTCATATGTTGTACGTTTAGGTGCGTGTATGCTTAGGTGTATCATTGCATCGCGCGGCTTCACTGCACCGTGCCCTTTCAGATGCGCTTCCGCAGCCGTCTGGAACGCTCCTTCCTTCCGATGTTAGGAAGGCACTGGAGCGATACACTTATAAATAATCTAGATTGAAAACTCTTTTCTTTAAAACAGATTTTTGTGTTTAGTTTGTTTGTCCTTGTGCCACACCTCCCATTAGCGCCGTTGGCTACGTACGGTGTGAAAGAAGTTCAACATATATACGTGCATCAGCATAGGTGTACCTCACAAACATAGTAATCGAATTGCTCGCACAGTCTGACTCATTGTATGGACAATACAAATATAAGTGTTTTTCAACAGCAAATTTTTAAATGCTGTTGATTCTCTCTTCAACACACCGGTGGGCTAAAGAAGTGAATGATTTTGTCCTTTGAAAAAACGTGACACATTTTTTACTGTTTGGCCATGTCGGGTGGTGGAGGGTTACGACACATTTATAAATAACGCGATCTGACCCAAAAACCTAGATTATGAATAATATTGGTCGCGAAAGCCTACGTGTTCAACTAACTTTTATAACCGTATTACGTTTATGTATTACTTTAGAGCTATGCAAAGCTAAGGCATGTTTAGGATTCTTGGCATTAAGTGGGAACGTCCAAGATGCAAATTAACCAAAATCAAGGCAGATATCGAGAAAGTCTGCCGCTCATTATGCAAGGGGAGTCAAACTGGGCACAGCCTGGAAGGCCACCGGGTTTGTTTTTCCTTCTGTTTTTTTTTGGTTCAGCTATTTCTCCCTTCTCTCGGCTTCTCGTCAAATTCCTGGTCTCGTTGCTGTTGCCATTAATATAGTTCTTTCAATGAAATGGCTATATATATATAACAATGTGGCTAAAACCTTTCGCGCTAATTCATCCTCCGTTTATAATTTAATGTATTCACGCATGCAATTTTAAAGGAGATTACTTTATCGTTGTGCGGTTGTCGGGTGCACAGTACAAGCACACAAATAATATAGAGCACTTTGATATATACCAGCCATTCTCAATCTACCAATGTTGATGAAGGTTTTTTTTTGACCATACTTAACCAAACTGGTCATTACGGGTTGGCAAAGGAAGGAAAATGGTAGGCCCGGCAGATATAATGCTGCACTAATTTCAGTCATGGCCGGATATCGAACTCGGTTAGCCGGATTCATAGCACAGCACGCTAAAGCTAACACTTTTTTATTTTACCAGGTAAGGCCCCCTGAGCTATATAGTTTTTTTTCAGAAGCGACCTGGCCACAAATGATACCTCAACACAGTGGATTGTCAAGTGAAAATATATAGCAGCCAAATACTCTAAACACATGTTTGTAAATGTGGAGGGGAAAACCAGAGGACCCAGAGAAAAATCCACAACCACGGGGAGAGAGACGTGCAGGGTCAGGATCGAACCCACAACCTCCTGTATACTAGGCGAGGTAATTAACAGCTCACTCGGAACTCAATTTAATCTTAAAGATATTTACGAAAAGACTATTGCTACATATGCCACGGGCAAATAAATACACGACTCGACAAGTCAGCCCTTTGCTTAAAGACACAATCGAGTGATCGTATCTCGTTTGCAAGGGAGAGACGTGCACAATAATTTCAACAAAAGAATGAATAAATATCCTTGATTTTCAGGAGGGAAAATTACTAGAAAAATGTTAAAATATTTTTATTCTGAGGATACAGGCATTCACAGCCTGTACAATTAAAGGATATGTTGACTGCAAGGTTCAGCTGTGTCAATTATTGCCCTTCCGTGTTTTTTTCCCATTTCGTAGCCCATTGTTTCTGATCGGTGTTTGCGCAAAGTTGGTGTAAATACAGAGCCTGTTTGGAGGGGTGTTTTTGGACAGCCAGTCAGACGGGCTAGCCAACTAGCCAGCACGCCAGCCAAGTATAGCACTGAGGGAAATGATGGAGCCCCGGCCAGCAACCAGTGGAGAGAGATGGAATTTTAACTTTGATGCATTTCCAGCTTCAATTAATGAATATGCCTACAGCTGAGCTAGCATGTTGGGCTTATATGCATAGGAATGCAGTGGCTCATTCTGCAAGTCAGGAGCAGGGCCGGGATGTACCATGTGTGAGCCCATAAAACAAAGAGTATTGTAAAAGTTGTTTTAAAGTTTGAAAAAAAAAAGCATGCAAACTTATTTAGGCTGGCAGCTACATTGTTGAGACAACCAACAATCATCGGAGCGCTTGAGTTGTTGAAAGGTGTTCGCTAAAATTTTGGCTATTTAAACTTTCGACTGCACTGAAGGCTGGCCCACCCCCTGCAGTGTTGTGGCACATTCCAGTGAATCTCAAGCCATCCTTTTGAAGGATCAGTGTGTGGGGGTGGAGGGAAAGCAGAGGGAGAGAAAGAAACGAGGCGGGGTTGGGTTTCCCCCCCGCTTTGCGCTTTCCCTCTCTCGCTCACTCCTCACTCTGTCGAAGTGAAACACCCCAACTGGTGTGCTTGCCTGCTTGCTGCTGCTGCTGCTGCACGCTCGTACACGGGACAGGAAGACTGAAGGAAACTTTCACATTTCCCTTTCCGCAGGGACTGCTGGAGGTGGACAGCGAGACTGCCTTTGAACTTGCCGCTTACATTCTGCAGGTGAGCTGAAGATGATCACAAGACACAAGCGCAACGGGCGTGCGGGACCCCGCACGCTCACACACGCCACGCGCGTCAAAAACATTGCTGCGTTTGTCATAAGCGCCAAACATTTGCGGCGGAAAGTTATTGTCGCTATTGCACAGGAACAACAACGATGGGCTGGTTAGGCGAAATCTCTGCCTTGTTGTTGGTTGCTCTTCTGAGCTCCTTGTCTGTGTTTACGTTTGTTTTACCCGTGTCGTATTACCTCCCCCCCCCCCATGTCTTTCTCCGGTTCTCCCGGCTTTATCTTTTCCACGTTCCTCTTACTTTTCTTCTCCTTCTAATCTCACACACACGGTGCGTGGTCCCCCCCCCCCCGTCTCTCTGGTAGATTGCCACCACTCGCTAACCATATCAACCTTTGTGGTTTTGCTCGTGCGTAATTTCGCCGAACTTTCCCATGCACGTTCGTAAAGCTTCGTACTTGCCTAAGCGCAAAGTCTGTCACTCTCTCTCTGCGCGCATATGTGTGCTATGTTTACGCGGCCATCCGTCTGTGGATGTTTATCCATAAACCTAGCAGTGTTATATTTATGGTCGTGCATGAGTTGTGGATGAAATGCAATGTTTTGAGATTGGATGCATTATCCAACGTCAGCTCCCATTTCGCACATCCACTTTCGAAGTGCAAACGTAATCATGTGTGTGACGTTTAAACGGCCAACAGTACAATGAGTTTTTATAGCAAGCTCAAGAGGTTTTGAAGATTCCACACAGCTCTATTCACTCTGATTTCCCGATGCTTGTATATTTTTTTACAACACTGTGCAGTGTTGTGTATTAGCAGTAGTCGACTTTGCCTGCTTTGTTATTGGCTTTCGTATCCCATGCTTTCATTAAGCACCAAGATAAATTAAAAGTTATGATATTAAGTTTGGATTTAGTGCCCCTCAAACCCTTGAGAAGTTTAGGTTTAAAACAAATATGTTCATCAATGTAGTCCTCAGTTTTAAGGGACCAAAAATCTAAGATTTAGGTTTTTTTATTTCAATATCTGGTGACATATTCCCCTAAATCTCCATACGTTCCGGATATAAAGTTTTTATGTATAGGTTCAAACTATAGAAAGTAAGCCATACATTGTCCCCGTATTTTGGAAGTGTAAAATAACATTTTTTTGTTTTAAGTTTTCAGATTCATACCTCCAATGTCAAATTTGGATTTGGCATTCCTGAAAACCTCCAGATGGAAATGTTTCCAGGGCCTAATCTATTTTTTCTGTAATATAAAAATATTTTCTATTTACTCCTCAGCTAGACAAAACAATGTATTGCGGCAGCTGAGAAAAGGCCTTCATCCAGCGGTGAACTTACTTTGGCTGCTTTTTGTGTTTTCTAGAGTAACAAGCATTGATTTGACTTGCACATTTTTGAGCTCTCTTGCCCTCCGAGGACGACACCTTCATTATGTATGTCAGTCATGAAATCAGTGATTAATAACTGGCTCTATTAAGTTATTATTTATATAAAATAAGTGCAAAGGGCATACTGGTAGTACAATAGAATAGAGTGTTGGCATAACTAATTAAATGTAATTTTATTTATCTACCTATAAGTAACTCCTCCAATGCACATGATCTCTCTTTCGATAAAAACCTGCTCTAACCATGTTGACATTGCATGGCGACTATCATTAACGATTTTGAAATAGCCTACAGTTCAGTTTTAATTTGAGATATGGACCAAATAACTCATGGGTGTGAGAAAACTAGGCCTAAGGAACCCAAAACGTTCAGATGAAGGGAATAAGCCACATTTTGTGCCCCTTTATTATGTAAGTTTAAATGGGCCCTCACAGACTACTTTGGGCCCCCAATAAAAAATTTGATTTCCCACAGTTACTGAAATACACGTGATCTCAGTTTCCCCCTATCAGAACACAACGCCGTGTTTTTTTTTTAATCTGAGGATCTTATTCCTGCCTTGTTGATTTTTAAACATGCTTGTGGATGATAGCTGTACGGTGATCAGCGACTGGGGAACTCTGAGCTCTGTTTAGCTGAGGTCTGCATTGAGCTGCAATGTTTGTCAATTGTAGACAAAGCAGGTCAACCTTCCAAAAGAGACTTGAAGCCTTCATGTGGTTTCACACGGTGAAATGCAGGAACGGAAATAAAAAATAAATAAACATTCTTAATTTGGAGCTTTCGTGACTGCAGGAATTACTCTTTGGTTCTTTCGGTAAAGTCTATTATTGAATTTATTATTTTATCTTTATACGTGACTTTACCGAAAGAACCAAAGAGTAAAAAAACATTACTAGATACTGTGGATATCTTGCAGAGGGGCTAAGCTTTAGAAGAGAGAGTCACTTCACTTTGTCCTTGGAGGATGAAATCAGTCTTGGATACAATGAGGTCACTCTGCTGCATGCACTGATGTCCAACTTTTCGAACCTCCTCCTCTTGCCGATACGAATAAGTCAGTCGTTCGCCATCACGCCCGCCGTTGGCATCTTGTTAAGGCACGCGATGGATACAGCATTGTTATCGTGTCAACAATACTCACCGCCGTTAGGTGCATCGTGAGCTTCCGCTGATGGGTCGAGTCATTTCACTGCTTCGCACACAGCTCTCGGGGTGTTCACACCACACACAAACAGAAGCCGGTGCTCTTGTGCAAGCACGCACACAGCCCCGAGACGCGCACGCTTCCACACATGCGCACACCGCCGCCTCTGCAATTGATTTAAGGATAAACATTCACCCGAGCAACGGCATGATAGCCGGTGGAACAAACACTAAAATGGATTTGTGATTAACAATGTCAAAGTAACAACCCGTAAGTCAATGTTTAATCCTAACATATTCGATCAACTTAAAGCACCAAATGGATCCCACGACTTCCATCCCCGGGTCCATCCTAACATTTGTTATGAGCGATTCTAAACAAAGTAGTCCTCTTCCCAAGTCCCCCCTCGAAGTCGAAGAGTGAATGCAGTGCATTGGTTGCCATGGAAATTTGGGCTTTGTGTAGGGCAGGAGGATTGTGGCCGACCCATACATCGCTAAAGTAAAAGCATCGCTGTGAGAGAGAAAATAATACCGCCCTAAGGACCCCGAGCACATTTCACGCCCATCTGCTTGATGGGCAGAACCAGATTCTCCAGGGTATTTTTAAAAACGGGATCGTGGTCTGCTTGGTCTATGGATAGATTAATCATGTTGTCTGCAAGCTGCCCTCAGAGCTACCCACCTGAATTTGGCAATGCAGAAAAATCTGGTTTGGCAGGTGCTTTTGGAGTTCATTTAATCTGTTTGGTCACATAAAGCACACGTTATAAAAACATTTTTTAAACTATAATTTCTTAATGCTTGTTGTATTTAATGTACACACAGTCGCGGGGGCGTGCTCACAGTTTTTTGTTTTTGTATGAAAACACATATCTGTACTATCACTCAAAGATAACTTTTGCCCCCTTTGTTTGTTAGAGTGCATGTACAAACTTTCCTCCCGATAACCCTTGGGGCGCTGGGGTCTGTACAGCTGTCTAGAATTACTCTCGCAATCTCAGCTCCTCTCTCACCAAAAACCTGGTCTCAGGTTTCCCCCAGTGGGATGTGAAAAGTCAGGCTCATCCCACAAACAGCTCCCCTCCAGCATCAAGAGCCAGTTTTCTCAGCTGCTCAAAGAAATAAAGAAAGGAAGAAATAATAAATAAGGCCGCGAGAAAAGGAAGAGAAATTGAAAATGAATTAATGGGGTAAAATATATTTTTGCACGCGCTGCCTTTCCATTGGAGACCTTTTTGAAGGTAACTTTTGAGTTTCCGTCCTGGTGATTTACATTGAGCCCTGTTTTCTGGTCTGTCAGGTGTGGCAAAGTCGAATTGTAATTGCGTTGGAGCTCCGCCAACCTGTCCTTTGCTTGCACAGGATGTGGTAATTTGAAATATGTATATAAATTAAATCAATACATTTGTAAAATGAATGAAAATTTTATTCGCTTAAATGTATCCAAAAAAGGAGCCCCCAAGTATACCGTCGTCTGCCACGGTCCGCTTCGGCTGTTGGCCATACTTGTGGGTTTTTAATTGTACGTTTTTTTTTAAGTGTAGAGGGGGAAAAAAAACGACCAACTTGTAAGGCGTATTCGTGTGAAGAATGTGTGTGTGCCGTACATTGTAGGCAGCTTTTACAACCACTTGTCCACATTGATCCAGACAACCAGCGGAAATACACACAGAGCATAACAATCACTGCACACATCAGCTAGACAACAAGGTGGTGCACTTTGATGAGAAAGGTTGACGAACAAATGGGGTCAGCCCGTTTGCGTGCATTCCCACGGCACGCAACAGCATTGCTGAAACGAGCACCCATGCCTCTCATTTCTCTACCTTGATATGCTGCCAAATGGGATCTAATTCACTCATCAATAGCATACTGTGCTCAGCCACTGTATCTTCTTCCTCCCTGCTTTCTTAGCATTGCTTCAATTTGGAACTCCCCCCCCCCTTCCATTTCCTATATTTTCAAATTCCTATAACCCCCTCTCGGTTCACGTAACGCACCAGTTTTTGTCTGCTGTACATTCGTCCGTGGTCTCTGTCGCTGGCTTTGGAGAACTCCATCCCATCTTCCCCTATTCCCAAGCTTCTATAACCTCACTTAATTCAATAACCAACTTAACTTCTATTTTATTCTTTGTACTATCATTATTTCTCTTAGTTGCTGGCCACTTTACATTACAGGCAGCAGGCGGAGGGGGGGGGGGCTATGTTTAGCATCCGAGATTTAAGAAATAAGTTTGCACAGCAAGGTTAAGGCGATGGCCATTTGAGGTGCGCGACTGCTTGGTTCTGCACCGATTGCTCGACATCATCACGCCGCTCAACCGCAGGGACTTGCCGCGTCTGCGCGTTCATTCCAAACCCACGCACCTTCCTTCCCTTCCCTCCCTCCCTCCCACAAACGGCGCCTTTCTCCACGGAATACCCAGGACCAAGTTGGGTGGAAGTGGGCGGGGGGGTCGTCACATGACCGCGGACATGGTTGCTATGGAACATTGATTCCTTAGGTCCTGAGGCAGCGAAGAGATTTTCTTCATGCAATGGATACTCGTGGCCAGATGAACGCTGGGGCTTTAGGGGCTGCAGCCAGGATCCTCAGATTTTTAGGGAACCCCCCCCACCCACCGCCCTAAAACAAATATATCCCGGTATAGTGCGGTATAATGGTTGAAACGCAATGCTGCTGCAATCCTATCGGCAATTTGGTCATTAAAGTCCGAGTATAATTATCCGTATTGCAACCAGTTGTGTGGAAAATATAGTTTTGATTGAGCTTAAAATGAATGTTTTTTTACACGTAAAAAAAAACTGGAATTGAAATAAGAACACAACGTAAATAGCAATGAGGCGTTTGGCATTGGGCACGGGGTTGGGAAGGGGTGCTCGTTAAACAGTCGAGGGAAGGAGTTTATAAACACTGATATCTGCCCCGACAATCCTACCGGATTTCATCAGACCCACGCGTATTCTGCGCTCGTTTGAAAAGGTACTGCGCTGAGTTTACGTCGCGTTTAAAACAAAACGCGGCCACCTACGCTTTATTTCCCACCGAGGCTCGTGTCTGAGAATGCGGCTTTTAAATGCCAGGCTTCCTAAAGCTAATAACGAAAATAAACCCTTCTTTGCCGCGTTCACGAGAATGATGTGATTTTGAAAACCAACCGCGAGAAATGAATCAAAAACAACGTCGTGTTGTTTTTAGCAAAATAACAGAAAATAAAATAATAAACCGCCATTTGAAAAGCGTGACATTTAAAATGTTTCTCTGTTTTTCCCCCCCCTCCTGTAGGAGGCCAATGGAGATTATACGAGGTAAGGCTCTATTTTTTGGCTTAAAATGCCATTGCCATCTTTACACATTGTGTGTGCTGTGCAAGTTTTGTGTCTGGGTTTTCATATTTGCTCCTCCACCGCAACATAGATGGGTTACAGATGACTTCGTGTTGCCATCGGTAATAACAATCATAATGTCAGTTCACTGCTGGATGGAAGCCTCCCCTCGCAATGTGTCGACCAAAGATGTTTGACCATCCCTCACTCGGCTGGCCAATGCAGGTTGGTGAAGGAGGTGGGGGGGAGCGCCTCTGTCATGATGGGGTCACCGTGTTCATAGAGCAACTCAGATATGTATGTCCATGTACGGACGTTGAACTTCTTTTGCACCTTACGTAACCGGCCGTGCTGATCGCAGATATTGTTTTATGTCACTGTACACGTAACAAACGTTTTCTTCAACTCTTCATACGCGAGAAAAGTACGTCGTTTGGCATGCCGCGTGCGGTGGGGTGAAGTGTGGGCAATTCCACCGCCTCCAAGACATTTGGCAAGTACGGAAAAGTAGGCCAAATACCATTTACAGAGGGGGCTCTCTCGGCCTACCACTAGTGGAGGCTGTTCGACCAACAGTGGCCTGAGCAAGATATTGCAGGGCTGCACCTTTACCGATTGCTCAGGACTGTATAGCGTTCTGTTTCTCGCACATTCATTTTGAAAATGTACCTGCCGGATTGATCCTCCGAGATGCCATCAACCGTTGTTTTTACCGCGGATGTTCTCATCCCACTGGGGAAAGACTTTGACTTCCCTTATTTTGTTTTGGAATGTTTATCTAACAGAGGGAGAATTTACTTGGACTGTGGTAGAGTGAGCTTGGGGGGGGGGGGTCCTACCTTGTCTCCCTGCTGAGGCACAATCAACATTTCCTGCAGTGTCTGGTTTTCGTTGTTGTCGTCTCACATTGAGCTCCCCAATCCCCCACGGTCTGAGCCATCCCAAATCTAAGCACACATAGGTGTGGCTGGGACCATTCGCGACAACACTGCAGGAGCGACATGCACACCACACGCATGCTATGCTTTGTGTTTAGAGAGAGATCTTTTGACTGCATGGCTGCAGTGTGAACAGAGTCATAATCATTCTCACGTACCGCAGCTCACGTACCGCAGCTCACGTGTACGTATTTCTTTCGCGCCGTACGTAGCCAAACCACGCAAATGTGTGTGTCAAGCAACTGCACACCCACGTGTACACGACCCATATTTCGTGGTGGCGCACTTGTGCCGGACCTGAAACGATCCGATCCTTAGCCTGGCCAAAGCCGATTTGGGTTTCCCCAACTGTGATTGCCACCTCTGTGATTCAAGAAGAGTGGACGCGTCACGGGAAGAATAAGATCTCACAAAACGAGAAAGAGGGGAGAACTGCATGCGAATGCGTCGTGTCGAGCGATGCACTGTTACGCGACTGACATAAATCTGGACTTTGAATGGCCCTCGGGAACACGTAATAGACTGATTCGAACAGCCACCTCGACAATGTGTCTGGGAAAGCCAGCAAAGGTGGCAAACCGTAGTCCTCATGAACGCAGTGGCCTTCTTCCCTTCTTGTCCGCGCGCCCCATCCGTCCTGCACCCCTCCCCTCCCTGCACTGTCCCTCCCCACTCCCTGCCGCAGCCTTCCACAACCTTCGCAGTCGGCAAGGTTATCTGGAACGAACCCCTCCGTGTTTGCATGCAGTCGAACGCAATAAGCGTAATTAGAAGCACGAAAGGTGATTCGTAGGCAGAAAGAGGCACAATTGTGACCATTGGATCGGTGCCTCCACTGTGCCCTTGCATATGCTGCGTGTATCGTGCACACGGCCGTGTTTTATTCCGCCGACTCCACACATCCAAGACTTTTTGGCCACGTTATTTTAGACGGCACTGGGACAATGAGACGACCGTTGCCCGGAATGTGTTCATCCGTTGAGGTTCGGCGAGTTGAAGTTAAACTCTGCTGGTTTCGGAATCTCCTGCTGTGGTGTTTTAATGCTACAGCCCCCCCCTGCCCCAGCCTGGTGGAAGAGGCAGTTGACGTCACGGCGCACATTTCAACCTCTTTGAATGCCGTGACCTTTCGTGGAATTGGCCCCCAGAGCTAAACAGGTAGCACAGTTGAGAAAAGGGAACTATTGTGCCCTCACCGGGGTCCCTCCAGGCAGTGGCATAGCTGGCGAGCGTGCAGGCGGTGCAACTGCACCGGGTCCCATGGGCCGGGAGGGGGCTTAGGTGCCGGGCAACGAAGAGGGGGAGGCTGGGAGCCCACGCAGTTCGATTTGCTTTGGGCACCAGGGCCATGCCAACCACTGTTACACTACTGCCCCTACGGGCGACAGACGTTTCCCAAAGGTCGTAATTGCGAGACATCAACACAGAAGTAGGGGGGGTGGGAGCGGGTCCAATAGCGTGGACACTTAAAAAAACACACACATTTCACGATGCAGTCAAAAGTCCCGGCAAGTACAATATCGATCAAAAATCGTTATGAAATGTGCCCGATCTCGTCACATTTCGACAGTGAAGCAGGCACGCTACTTGAACGCGAGCCTGTCCGGTGATGCCAGTTTTGTGGTAAACTTTGGCCATGAGGTGGCCAGGTAATCACTGTCCAGCAACGGATTGCTGAACCTGCGTGGAGCTTTGAGTGTTCACCCTCAAATGTGTTGTGGGCTTTTTCCGAGTACTGTACAGTACTCTGGCTTCCTCCCACGTGAATTCAAACAATGATTCATAAAAGTTGGCCAAACATCTCAAATCCAGGATGCTCCTGAAAAAAAATGGGTCTTGCGTGAGGCTTTTCCTGGACAAATGATGGCCATTGTATATATTTTTTTGCCCGGTGTGAATGACAAGCGAGTTGAGGGGAGGGGAGAGGGCAGCTGGTCAGTAGAGAGCGGTGGGGTTTGATGGGTGAAGGGATGGCGCGGAGATAAGGGGAACACTTTGCCACCCTCTGGGTCAATGTGTCAACGGCGCATTGGGGTGGCATAATCCACAAGGGGCAGTTGTGGATTCCATATATCACCATTAAACTTTGTGGACTCCCAAGTTGTATAGTTGTCAGTTCAAACATTAGCACGTGCTCATTCGCATTGAGCTCAGGCTAGGATTACATTAACGTACGGGCCACCAACAATAAAATTGGATTTCAAAGACTCATGAATTTTTTTCTTTTGGGGGGGAGGGGGGGGGATAGGGGGC
This sequence comes from Entosphenus tridentatus, assembly GCA_014621495.2. Classification (NCBI taxonomy): domain Eukaryota; kingdom Metazoa; phylum Chordata; class Hyperoartia; order Petromyzontiformes; family Petromyzontidae; genus Entosphenus; species Entosphenus tridentatus. The sequence goes on from CM025655.2 coordinate 8,332,888, forward strand.
CCTCTTCTGCATCACAACGCCTCTCCCATGAAATCTGACGCCGTGACATAAACACGGGTTTCACATAAAATGCCATGGCGAAGCAGAATAAAGCTATTACGGCGCACGGTTAAACTAAGATGTTCTTGGCTCTTTCAAGAGATGGCACGGATTACAAAAAAAAACATTGGCTGGATGCCTGCGTGATTGTCGGCTCGGTGAAGCTTGGTTAAATGCCCTTCTACCCTATCATAGAAGAACCGGTTCTGACGTCACTTCAGCATGTAGTCGCTGTCATTTACAAGAGGTCTTGCTTTTTAAATGTGCTCAAAGTACCACTGACTGTTTAATAATTGTATAGTCATTACCTCTGTGACCTTTGTGCGATGTTGTTTAGTTAATTTGATTCAGTTTACGAGCTATTAATACTAGCCACTTGATATTTAATTTATTTAGGTGTACTTATTCAAATCTACTTATATGTATTTTATGTATGTGTAGTTATTTCATGGGTTTGTTTTTTAGATGGGTATCATGCTTCCCCTTCCCCAAGCTTCAATTGAGTGTCACAATTCAGCTGATTCAGGAATTAGAATTTCGTTTTTACATTGTAGTGAAGGCAGTGGCAACTGAGTAGCTGGAAGGGTCGCACCAACTCATCGCAGTATATACAACATATTTGAACGGAGGAAAAAAAAACCCCATAATTTTGCAATTCGATGCGCGTATCATGAGATAAAGAAAGGATGTTGATTGCCGCATCATTGCACCCCGTGGTGTTTTTTTGGCATCGGCGTTTCAATTTCCTTGCCTGTAGTGACTGCGGGCGCAGGGCAGCTGGTGAGAGTGTCAGTGGGTCCAGTGGACCGACTCCACTCGGGATTAATCCGTCCCATCTGTGCGAAGCCGCTTTGGTCCAGCGAGCAGCTTTGTGGCTGGCACGTTCGGTATCCTTTCCTCCTTTTTTGTCAACAAGTGCACAACGCCTTTTGCGTTCATGCCTACCCCCACACTGATCGCAGTGCAATCGGTGCGCCGTTCTGTCGTCGAGCGTATAAATAAAAATAATGTTTTAGTCCATCGGTCTATTGGCTTTCCAGACCAATATTATCCAGCAGCATGTTGTTTCAGCCAGCAAACTCTGCACCGGTTTTGTCCTTCCGAGCCTTATCAGTAGAGTCAGGCTTGTTAAAAATAAATGTTGCTGGGTCACCAGACGTTGTAATTGGAGACGAAGTTGGGCTTATATTTTACCTTACTCAAAATGGTCCCTTGCAGCACAATGATCTTGCATGCAAGTGCAAGTAGTGGTGGCAGAGCAAATATTTGAGCTCGGAACAAGGGCACTGCCTCTCCCTGAAAATGCTGCCTCCTTTTATTCTACCAGCTGAGGCCCACTGAGCTACATAACTCTATTTCAGAAGCGATCTGCCCACAAATGATAGCCCAATGATGTGGCTTATCGTGCGGAATGAAATCGCAGCCAATATACTCTTAAACGCATGTTTCTAAATGTGGAGGGGAAAAAACCGGAGGAGCCGGTGAAAAATGCACGCAGCCACAGGGTGATGAACATGCTCATGCGGTCATCAAAATAAAGATCCCCCAGCATTAAGTAAACACGGAACACAGCCTACTGTGTTACTAATCAGCCAGCAGCTTCTCGAGTGGCTGGTTTAACAACACATTTATGATTTGAAGTTTTCGTGACTGCAGGGATCCATACTCTTGGGTTCTTTCGGTAAAGTCACGTAGGTAAAAAATAAAATAAATTAAATCACTCTTTTATTTTATACCGATGTGACTTTACCGAAAGAACCAAAGAGTAACACATTTATGTTTTACGTGATCTAACCCAAAACAACCTCTTATGAATAATATCGGTCGCCAAAGTGAACTACATGTTATAAACAGCTGTAGAGTGTTGAATGATGTTCAGTGCAGGGCCACCGGGGCCTTTAACCATCGAGTGTGCAGGTGGTGCAACGACCAACTGGGGACTCACGGACCTTAAGGGGCACAACGTTCTGGGCTACGAAGAGGGGGGGGGGTGGAATCAGACGGGAGGGCCCATTTAATCTTGCACCAAGGCCGATGCCACCCACGCCATGCCGCTGAGCATGTATGTATGATGTCATTCGAGGGCAGATCATGAGGTATCAACAGACTGAATGTCTGAATGAACTCACACGTTCTCTTTTAAATTGTGTCGATGTTTTGTGATGGCTCTGACAAAAGACTAGTCAAGTTTATTTGTTTAATTAGGTGACAACTCTACGTACGTAAGCTGAGCTTCTTTTGCACTGTACGTAAGCCGACCGTGCTAATCGTAGGTGCGGGGGAAGGACAACAAACTAAACACAGTAGGCAGTTCTAAAGAAATTAGTTTTCAATCTGGAATTGAAAGTGCATAGCTGCATCGGCTTTATAAAATCGGGAGGAAGAGCGTTCCAGATGGCCGCAGAAGCGTGTCTGAAAGTGCGCGATGCCGTTACCACCGTCTTTGATATACCACCTCTGGATTGTCCCTACTGTCTGAAGACCGCCACACAATGTCTCTTCCTGCTGCCACTGGGTTAATTCAACATTTTTTTTTCTTAAAAACGGCCTCTACTTATACCCACCCATATTTAACGAGAAAAGAAAAACACCCCCTTTCGTGGCCTGTAATAACAAATAGGTCAGTGGTCCAATTTTGAGCAAACCAAGAAGAAAAATGTCAGCGAACGGCCTCTTTAAACAAACCCCCCTCCCCACTTCCATAAGAGTTCTCCAAAGCTGTCCAGACGAGTCAAGTGCTGAACACGCAGCAACAAAAGTTTCAAATCCCCACCTCTTTTTTTTTGGTCGGAGTTTTGTGTTGCTTTTTTTTTTCTTCATGAGAAAACTGCTTGAAAGATCTTGTCGTTTGTCACAGACAGAAAGCAAAATAAAAACGGTTTTTTTTTTTAATGGGAATTTATACAGAGCACCAAAATATCCTGCAGTTTCCCTCTGGAGCAAAAAAAGCCTTGCTTGGAAAAGCACGCCAATGGGGATACATTTATTTATTTGATATTCTCTTTTATATGGGAGGAAGTAAAAAATCCCGGCCAAGAATAACTTGATTCTTGACTCAGAAGGCACCATGTCCCACGTGTGGCCTCAAGCATTGAAAAGAGGGGAAGGGGGTGGGGAAGCACCCCACACCATTGTGAACGTCCCGCGTTTGCAGAACCATTTTCTCGTACGCTAGTAAATCTGAGCGTATTGTGTGTCAACCCGCGTTCTGGGTCAGAACGCGTCCGCGCAGCGCGGCGAGAGTGGAAGAGCGGAGGTATTGAGGAGCGGCTAAAAATGCGAGTCAAATCAAATCGTCACAGTTGGACGTATGGTATTGGCGTCACTTCCTGCGGCGCGAGAACTTGTCGCGAAGTTGCTGTATGATTCATACAGCAGTAGCGTTTCACTGTCGAGGGCCGTGGTTGCTATGCGGTGTTAAACAATTACTGTAGGGAAATTGTCTTTTTTTTTCAATTCAGCAACTGAGGACCGTCGTGACTCCAGCGCATGCGGCCCCGGTCTCGTTCGTCGCGGGGATCTCGAATGTCCACTGTGAAAGCAGATGGTGGCGCATTTTTGTTGGGTTAATGCACCTGCAGTATTAACCGCAATGAACTTTGCTTAGCATCTCCAAAATGATAAGAATTCCCATGGATTAATTGGCTTTAGCACTTCCAGTTTTTTTCGCTACTCACCGCTTGAGATCTCGCTCTCAGCAACAGGTGCAACGGATGGAGATCGTGTGAGGGTCAAGCAGATGGTGTTGGGTGGGTGCCGGGGTGTGAGGTCATACTTAAACAGGCATTGAGAGCATTACGGTAAAGAACAATGCTTGGGGAGGTTTATGTTTTTGGCAATTTCACACGGTGTTTTTTTCTTGTTTGACAATGTACATGCATATGTTGAACTACTTTCACACCATACTCAGCCAACCGTGCTAATCGGAGGTGCGGTGGAAGGACAACAAACTCACCACACAAAAAAACAGTTTTAAAGAAATTAGTTTTCAGTGTACATGTAAAAGCGCATACCTCCAGTGGCTTCCTAATGTCGGATGGAAGAACATTCCAGATGGCCGCAGCGATGCGGTGACCGTCTTTGTTCGATGGTTAGCCAGAAGCCGCTGCGAAGATTATTGCTGAATATTTACAGCCCTTGACTTTATGAAGGCCTTCCCACATCGTGTTGGTCATGGGGATTTATATGACCATACTTCACCACACTCATCAGTGTAGGTTTGGTGAAGTGGGAAAGTGCCCAGGCCAGGTTCAGTCACCGCTCGCCACTGATTATTTATAGTTATGGTCTAGAATCAAACTCGATTAACAAAGTTTCTAGCACCATGCACTAACCCTTGTACCACCGTTTCCCCCCCGTATTTGTATAATTTAATGTATATGGCATTCATATTCTCGCTTTTTTAATAGGTTTTATTTTTCGTTATATAATCGTCTGTGTGGAACAAAGATACGTTTGCCAAAATATTTTAAAATGTACATCATTTGTGTTTTTAAAGGCTTAATGGAATGACTTGATGAACATTGAACAATGTACCACACACACATATTTATTAATTTAAAATATGTGCTCCTAAATGAGCAGTTTTCACAAGTGTGGGTCTACTGTTATTTTATTTGTTTGATCTTTGTAATATATCTTTGAACAAGGCATGCATATAAATCAAATTAAAGCCTTATAATTATGTATTGAATTCATAAGTGGAATGCATGGAATTGCATTAGCAGTTTAATATCTGGATTATAAATAGTTCAGTACAGTTTTATTTATTCTGTGCCAAAATTATTTATTACCGCGTGCGGTATAAAATCTCACGAATACTCGCACAAACCGTGTAAACTGCACACACTAAATACATTTCTGTTACTCTACATCTTCTATAAAGTATTTTTTTTGCATTCCTTGACAGAACACTATAAAGTTCATGTTTATGTTTTAGCGACACGTTGCAGCAGACTGCAGGAAGAACCTTCGAGGAAGGAACAAAGCAGAGAACTGTCAGCTTCATTATCGGTGGAGTTTTTTTTTGTTGAAAGAAAAACATGCCTCTTGCCGCTGCATCAAGTTCGTATATCCGTCGGTGGCCTCCGAAGACAAGGGTGTCAAAACAACAAAAAAATTAATTGTAACACAGACCGACGCGCGAGACAGCGAAGCAAAAGGCAAACATTTATAAAAACTTCATTAGTTTTTATTTTGTTAGGTTTTTTTTCGTGTAATTCACACTTATTTTTAAAATGTCTCGCTTCAACCAAATGTTTCTTGAATGCGTTTGATACCTCGCTGTGCATTATAATTATTATTGTAGTCTATAAAAAAAAAGCACTTTGTGATGTGTGTCGTGGCCATTTCAATCCACCCTGGTTTATTGCTCGTGGCATGTAGGCATTTTAAGGGAAAGTTGGCCCAGATATATATAAAAAAATAGTTTTACTAATTCCATTAGAGAGCAAAGTGTGTGTTGGAACTTCAGTGAGTCGAGCAAAAATCTCGCCGTAAAAACCTACACGAATAGGGGGTAAAGGGGGGGTGGTGGAAAAATTGTGGACTGGCTGAGTATTCACACTGACTTATTGTAAATAAATACAAGTCAGTACGTCTTCCTCGAGCTCCGTGTGTCAGGTTATTCCAAAGATAAGCATTATCAGTGACGTCACAGTCTGCTGTGCATGACCTTGTTTCTGCTTTCTATTCACCTCAATCACATTACTATAGAGTACTTTGGGAGGAGCGGTGGCAGAGTGGTTAGCGCACTGCACTGTGAACCTGCTGACTTGAGTTTGATTCCCGGCCAAAGCTGACGTCGCTGACGGGGGGGTGGTGCCTGAACGTGTCCTGGGTACTTTCCCCCACCTCATCAAACCTGCACTCACCAGAATGGTGAAGTATGGTCAAACAATTAAGCTTACCAACATGGCGTGGGAAGACCATGGAGGAGGCCTCGATCCTTTACCAAAAAGTGGGAGCCAGGACCAATTCAGATGTGATGAAGAGAGGTCGCCCATGCTACTGCACGCTTGGTCTGCAACTCCTTTCCTCCAGGCATCCGTCCCGTCGACTCCCTGCCCCTGTTTAAGCCTTTCCCATTCTTTACCATTCTGACGACGTAGGTGTACATCGTCATCGGAACGGAATCTAAAGCAAAAGGCCCTATGGGGGAGGGCGTGTGTGGCGCAGTTTGGCGCCAGCTATCACAGAGTGTGGTCGTGTCGCTACGATTATTTGCGGTGAGTGACAATGTCTTTAAAAACAGCGGCGCTACGACTCCCTAAATAAAATTAACGGTAACTGGTCGCGCGTTTCGAGATTCGGCGGTGAACGGGACACCCACCCTGCAACTTGCAGACGTCTCCGAACGGGAGAGGGTTTAGGTCCAGCCTTAAAATCTTTCCCCTCCCCCTGCTCATTATGGATTGCCTTTCTCAGTACAGAAACGGTGAGCATATTTAATCAATGGTGTCTTGGGATGCGGTTGCATTTAGATGCTATATTACTCCAAATGGTATTGAAAATTGTAGCTGCATTTGCCACTGTTGTTTTCCATGGCGGGGGATTGAACCCTGATCCGCTGGCTTCTTGGTGCAGTACACCCAAGATGGTGCAACCGTTTCACCCCAGAATAATACTGTACTCGACTGTTAATAAGGCAGTGTTTAATGACAACAGTATCCTTTAATTTTTGCAATGTATTTTAAAAAGGGGGGAATTTTTTTTTGGCTCGGGTTATTCACGGCTCACTTGCCACAATCTTGCGATGGCACCCAAATATATATTTTTACAATATTCCCTTTGTGTCGTTTCAATGAAGGTCTTAGTGGACGGCTGGGTGGGGGTGGGGTAAAGAAATCAAATTGTTTCAAGGAAGTGACTGCAAAGAAAATTGATTTTGCTCAGTAAAGCTGTCGTCTCTGAGATCTCGAAGGCTGTAAGAGATGAATTGGCTTTTCGTGCTGTCAGATTTGGAGGAAAAAAACTTACTAAGAGCCCTTTTTGTATAAAAAAATGGGAGTTTTAATAAGAGGAAAGGCAGAAAAAAACGTCCTGTCTAAATCATGGAAAGCTTCCTTCTGGTCATTGTTAATTGTTTTAAAAGATGATGGCAGCATACCACTCTGTCTTTGATAGTTGACCTCTGACCTGCAGCCATGGACCATTCCAATAAAAAAGGTTATTTATCTGCTTCGAGGCGGCAGGTAACGTAACGCTGAGGTCATGACCCTGAGCATGCATTCTGTTATCCTAGACATAGGCCAAAGCTTCAGGGGAAGTCTTGAATTACAAATGACAATCTTAATTGAGGTAAATAATCACACGATCTCTTGGTAAAAAGGTTTCTTTAGGTTTTTTCACTATCTTTTAAAACTGCTAGTACTGCATTCATAATTATGAACTACTTTTGAAGCTTTTTTTAATTTCTTATATAACTTATAAAATGCTAACTTTTACAAGAGCATTATTAAGCTCAAATGTTGGCCCTGAAGGGAAATTGCCTTGTAGGCCCAGGTTCAGAGTTCATACTGTCACCCAGTGTGCTCTAGGGATAGGGTTGCCACCTCTGAAATACAAAAACATTAGACCTATCATGGGGGGAATAATATCTCACAATACAAAATAAGGGAGAGCTACCTCTACATTCATTTTCTCGAGTCGTGTACTTTTACACAAGTGACAAAAACCAGGACTCATGATGTCCTTGGAAAGACTTAAATATATCGTGGACAGCCACCTCAAAAAGGACGGATTATCCTGGGGAAACAGGACAGCTGGCAACTCTACGACGGGACCTTGCAGAATGTCAGTGTGCTTTTGTTTTGGGAGATTGTGTACAGAGTTATCGCGGTCACTAACAGGCATAAGAAATCTTGCAACCCTCTGCAAAAATTGGCCGTCGTCAAATTGTGCATGGTGTCAGGGCAGGAGCCAACAGATTTTGGCAGTGAGACGAGCTCAAGTTAATTAAATTTTGTTCATTTTTGGAGTTGAAAGTGGGTTCTTTGGCAGATTTTAATTCAGGTAAATGTGTAAAGCAACGTGTTGCCTTTTTTTCCTTCTCTCAGTTACTCCAAAACTAAATTTTCTTAAGTAATTATGTGCCTCTGCTGGATTCTTTTGGCCCTATTCATGACCAAATAATTGCGTCGTAGCAGCAGTGAGAAACAACTCCATAAAAGGGTCCTTGAAATAAGTATCCTGCTGTGCTACCACTGTGTGGCCTAGCAGCAGAGAATTAAATTAAATGAGGGAGTGAAAGAATGAATGAGAGAGTGACACAGAGAGCCAGCGAATGAGTGTATACGAACTCTGAGAGAATGAACATGAGCAAGAAAAAAAACCTAGTGAGTGAGTGAGCAAGCAGGCGGATGGATGGGTGCATGGATGGTTAAATATTTGAGTGAGGAAAAAAGTGAGTGAGCAATCGAGAGATTGAATGGCTGCACGGATAGGTGCATGCGAGTGAGCGATTAAACGGCTGTGTGAGCGAGAAAGAGGGGGAGATGGAGTGGACCTTCAGAAAACGCATTTGTCAAAAGGGATTTACGTGAAATGGAAATAAAGGCATAGCTGTATGCGATGTGAGTTCTGTTCATACGTGCGTGCGTGTGTCACGATTGGGGGGGGTGCCGGATGGACACAGGGCTGTTGAGCGTCTTCCTGTGTGACACCAGCGCGCAGAGGTGTTGCTGCCCCACCACAGGGAACCTCGCAGCTTAAGAGGGGGGGGGGGGCCCACATTCGACACGCGGGGAAGTGTTAGCGTCATGCCGTAGATCACCAATTTATCACACTATTAAAACCGAGGTGAATCTTGCACGGTGGGTCCTTGAGGAATGTCGATGGTAATAAAAAAAACATGAAGGGACTGAATTTGAAGTGGTGCACAAGCACACGCACAAAAAACCATTCAGCATCATTATCACTACATTTTAACAGAGAAGTCTACACTAATCAGCAATGACACTTCTCAGAGTAGACAGTTTTAGGCCATTATTATATGTTTCTGTTATAAGGCAGTGTTAATGATCGACGTTATGATAGTTTATTTTGTGTCTGTAGCAGTAATCCCTACATTGCATCATGAACACAAGACAGTGTACACTTGAAACACTTTGCAAAATACGCACACAAAAACGTGTCCAATGTTTGCACATTTGGCGTACTCGTGTTGAACAGCGGTGGCGGCGCTGTCGATTGTGCGGGCAAATAATTTCTTGATAAAGGGCCCATGTCTGTTTTAACTAAACTGTAAACTAAACTTTTAAAACATTTATTTGACCAAAAAGGGCTCGCTGAGCTTGGGCAGCTGTTTTTCAGGAGCGACCTGGCCACAAATAGCTTAACGAAAATGGCTTACCATGTCGAAGTTTATCGCAGCCAAATAATCTAAACGATGGTTTCTGAATGGGGAGGGAAAAACCCGAGGACCCGGGGAAAAATCTACGACCACGATGAGAGTAAACAAACTACAAATACACAGCAGCAGATGTCAGAGTTGGGATCGAATGCACGACATCTTGTATACCAGGCGAGGTAGTTAACATCTCGCCACGGTAGAACGGGAATGGGAACGATTTAACCACTCAAGCGATTTGATGATTTGTATAAATTGAGGGCCGCGATTAAATTTAAGAAAATATTTTTTTTATTTTTTTCCCTACATTTTGTTCGTGTTATTACTCGTTTTTTAAATGTGTTTTGTACAGTTTGATTCACTCCGTGAGCCTAAATGTTACATGAGCATGCGATTTTAATAATTTTACATTATTGATCATCACACACATTATGCAATGCACGTGTAGTGAACGTCAGATTAAAATTCATATGATGATTCAATTCGTTATTATATGCTGTACAAAATGTGGACATTATTTAGAAATTTATGGAATACATTTGAATGGACATCACAGCCCTAGTGTCACCCCACTTCTGAATGAGGGCGTGCCTACGGCATGTGGCTCGTGGACGTTTTTTTTTACCAAACTTTGCCACGGTGATCGGCGTGGATTTGCGACGGTGGGTAGCACAGAAGTAAATAACAACGTGGGATTGTGTGTGCACTCCCTTCTGCTTTCCCGCAATGTAACTCCAGAATCAATCGTGCAGGAGCTTTGGTCCCACGCCTACGATTGACACGGTTGGCTACGTATGGTGCGAAAGAAGTCCCTACATACACACGTACATACGAAGTCCCACGTGCATCACGTATGCGAATAGAACGCAAAGTAATGCGGTGACTTGGGCCGTCACACGGTTGCTTTCTGCAGAGGGCCCCAAAAGTCAAACACCACCTGTGCCCCAGTGAGACTCGCAGACACGTTTTTAAGTCAGTGTTGCTGAGGAAAAAGTCATCTGTCAGTCGATCGTCTCAACCCATTCAGCAACAATGCACTCGTGGCAATGGGGAGAACGTCATCTGAAAGAGGTTTAGATTTTAAGTTTAAGGAAAAGGCTCAAACTACCGTACTGACTCTGTCATCTCATCCACACTGAGTTCAACCGTGACACTGCTTGGTCAAAAACACTTCTCTTTATCGTAGGACCTTTTCTCCAGGATCAAAGTATGTAAAATAAGAACTGGTGTTAACATGTTCAAACACCAAATGGGTGTAGGCCGATCAGTTTCAAAAACAATACATGTACTACCAGAGCAAGTTTGTAGGCATGCTCTCACCACAAGCACTGCGTGTGGTCAATGCACAGACTTGATGCCTTGCAAAAGGTGTTTATGAACATCTTAACACCTTTTTAACACATGGGCTTTCGCGACCAATATCCATAATATAGAAGAGGGTGTCCTGTTAACGTGACAAACCTTACTTATTGGCTGTGTCTGGTGGTGGCGGGTTTATCGACACCTATATTTATGCGATCTAACCCAACAAAAAACCCTGACTTATGGATCTAAACACCACCTGTTTAATTGCCAGAAAGGGTAAAATCCACTCTTCTCTTTCACGCTTCTCTTTCTGCTTCTGCCCTCGCACTGCTTGGCTTCGGAATTCCTTTCCGTCCGTCGTCTCTTCCCCCCCCCCCCCCGGCCTTCTCATGACCTTGCTCAATTCAAGAAACGTCAAAACACTTTATCCACCGCAACTTCAACAAGGGGGTGACGGGCGTGCGCTACGTTGCTGGCCCACTTGGTGTATCGGCTCCGCGGCCGTGATTGAAAGAACAACAACAACAAACAACGCACACAGAGGAAGCGATTCCATTTGCTCGGAAGCGCGAGCAATGACGGAGCAATGATGGAATCGGCGACAGGAATAGTTGTGTGTGTGTGTGTGCGCGCGCTAAACCGGGTTACCACGCAGCCGCTGGTGACATGGACGTTTAACAGAAGCGCGAGGCAATTTGGGGTTCGTGTTATTTCAGTATTTACGGCTTTAATGATCGATGCCAGAGCACCTCCGTTTAGCGTGGCTGGCTACGTACGGTGCGAAAGAAGTTCAACATAGGTACAGGGCAGGCATTGAAGCAGCAGCAGCAGCAGCAACAGCGAGCGAACACTGCTGCCGTGTCCACTTTCATGAACACGGCTGAGCACTGGGCTTAATTAGATCCGCACGGTGACGGAAGGCAGCCCCGGCGATGGATGCGGTGTGTGGGATAGGTCATTCGAGATCGACTCTGCGAGTGTGTTTTTTTTTCACGTCGAAGCATGCAAAGTAGAGCAGGAAAGGTCCCCCGTATGTGCAAATAGATTCCCCATAATCTCACTCTTAGTTTTTTCGGTAAAGTCACGTAGGTAAAAAATTTAATTAAAATTAATAAAAATGAAATGATAAAAAAATCACGGCGTTTCGGAGGCAACACAAGTCTCCGTCATCAGGTGGGACCGTCACAGACAGATTTGCTGTATCAAGTGAGGCAGGGATTCCAAGATGCAAGTTGCCATGTAGACTTATAGGCTGTTGGTGAAAGTGCTATTGGAGCACAAAGAGGTGGTGTGGCCAGTACTATGTGCCCGGCCACCTTTGTCCACCCAACGCCAATGTTTACACACCGGACGAAGTACTCACATTTAAGGATGTATATTCTTGATTCTTTCGGTAAAGCCACGTAGAAGGGAAATAATAATATAATATTGCTTTTCGGTAAAGTCACGTAGAAGGGAAATAATAAAATAATATTGCTTTTACTTTATTATTTCCCTTCTACGTGACTTTACCGAAAGAACCAAGAATATGAATCCCTGCAGTCACGAAAGCTTTAAATCAAGATTTAAGGATGTATCCACTCGGGGTTCAGGTATATTCGTCACTGATGTCAGCCGTGTGTGGGAATCTGACTCGGGTTGGCGAGCCCGTAGCGCGGTGGACAAACCACTGCGCCACCTCTTGTGCATCTTGTACATGTCTGATAATACTGCAGTGCAGCGAAAATGCATGTGAACTCCTGCCAAATAAATAATAAAGGCCCAATGACCTCATGGGACAAATTAGGCCATTGTGGGCCACTGTCATCGCCAAATCCCCCAAACAAACGACAATGAGCTCCATTATATTTTGTCTGCAGGATACCCCTCCACACTTCGCATATGTGCATGCACAACAAAACAAAGACAAAGATCCCCCGTATAGCCTCGACAGACTGTTGGGGCAAGCACCTGTGAAGGCCGGCACGGTACACGAGGGGGTGGGTGGTCAGCGTCACGCCCAACCGCCTTTGTCTCCTCAGTGGCGATGTTTATTATTACACACCACACCAGGTACTCATTTGTGGCTTAGTCGACCTATGGGAGGCCCAGGACCGGTTCAGATAATCGTCACCGGTGTTGGCCGTGAGCGGGAATCGAACTCGGGTCGCCGGGTTCGTAGCGCAGCGTAGCGCTAACCGCTACTCTATCGCTCCCCACAATTTGCGTTGCACACAGAGACACGCAGAGTCAGAGCTCTTTTCTAATTTTTCCCTAAACATTTTCTCCTCTTCTGAGCAGGCCGCAGGTACTGAAAAGGGTCAAGGCCTGTTGCTGTGGAGATGGCTCTGGCGCTTTGTTGTGGGTTGTGCTTGCCCCCCCCCCACCTCTCCTGCTCTTCCCCTTCCTCAGCTTTTTTGTGCATTCATCCCAAAAGCCAGCTCAAGCGTGACGGGACAAAGCGGCCTTTGTTGGTGCAATTGAGCGACTCACATTCAGATTTGTTTTATTTTTTAAGAGATCTCTTTTTTTTTAGGGTGGGGGGAGTCATCTCTTCACGTACATGTGTGTGTGTTCGTTTCGCTGTTGTAACGAGATGTTACCTCTCTTGCCTGGTTTGCAGGAGGTCGTGCGTTGAATCCCGACCCTGACGACGCTTGTATGTTTGGAGGTTGCGTGCTCTCCCCGTGGTCGTGTTGATTTTTCTTCGGGTCCACCGGTTTTGCCCTCCGCATTTAGAAAACATGCGCTTAGATTATTTGGCTGCGGCTATAAATTCCCGCACCAGATAAGCCACTTCTATGAGCTATCATCATGCATGGCCAGGTCGCCTCTGAAAAAGAGCTTTATCTTGTAACATGAAAAATAGTAAAAAATATATATATATTAATATGTATGCACAATATTGTTTAAGAAGATTATAAAGATTTAGTTTTTTTTATCATAAGCAGCTGGTGTTACATAATTTAGTAAAAAAAAATTCGGGCAATGCCATCAGTCAACAAGTCATAACGTGTCACGTGTGTTATTGCATTGCGATACGAGCAAAACATAAAGAATTGACTTGTTTTGTCATCCACTGAGCGTTTGTTGACACAGCTGTAGGTCAGATAGTAAGACATCAACAGACTGAGAGTCTCAATGAACGCATCAGACAATAACATCATCTTTTAATCGTGTCAGTGTTTTGTTATGGCTGTGAAAAAATACAAGTCAAGTTTACAACGTGGGACCTTTTTTTGCCACGTCGTACGTGGGAATTGGTAGCGACCAAACAATCTGGTGGGAGGCTCTTGCAGCGGCAGCGGCGCTGCGCGTTTTTCCTATCGTGCAGACGCTGCGGAATACCAATCGCTCACGCTGGCACATTCGCCGTTCTCCACGTTGCACCTGAGCCACGGTGCGCCACGTGGTGCCCGGCACCGGAGCCGCGCTCGCAACAATCGAGCTCTTGTGAAGTCACCTTGTCCGGTCGAGCGAGCGAGCGAGTGAGCGGCAGCTGCATCGCCGCAGCCTCTCGTCGCCGTGTTTGCCTTGTTCCCGTCCCCGCCGTGCTGGGAATGCACGGGTGGGAAAGGGGAAAGAAAACACCGGTGTATCGATTGCACTCGATGGTATGGGGCAGGGGTGGCAGGGTGTATGGGGGTGTGGGGGACAGCTCGGGGCAACGCCAATGGGGCGGGAGAGGTGGCGGAATGCCGCTGGCGTTCGCTGTTGGAGGGGGAGATCGGTGTTACTCGTGTTCCGGTGACACCTCCGGCGAACGGACGCCGTTCCCGCACGTTGTGTGGCACGCGCCAAACAAACCTCTCTCAAGTGTGGCAAATTAGCTCAGCCGGGGTACCTTTACGAGAAGTTTAAATGTCGCGGCTGCTTATCCCGTCATTTGTGAGTTCATTGGGACGGTAATATATGTTTGGGATAAATATGAAGGATTGATACGGAAACAAGAGGGCGCATTGTTAGGTGCTTTTCTGCCAGGCGTTAAACCAAGGCCCCCCCCCCCACGTGACAGGCGAGATTTATACCACTAAACCACCAATGCTGACATGGCAAAATAATTACGGGTGAATGAATTCACATGAAATTAAAATGTATGCAAAGGAAGCACAATTGTTGCGTGTATCATTACCAATAGCTTCATATTTTTATGGCCACGTTTTCATGTCACGTTCTGACCCGCCTCTACTGGACATCTGTGCAAAAGAGCTTTACAGCTCATGGGATTCGTCCCGTATAAATAGATAATCTGATTCGGATTTATTGATTGTATTTATATTTGAATATTTGCCAACTTAATATATTTTCAGTAAAATAGAGAAACATTAATGTCTCTTCACTAAATGGAGAATAATGAGAATCATTCATTGTTGGTGGCCTCTTCGAAAAAAATTGCTTTAAAAATGCCCCCCTTGTTAACATTGTTATCACAAGCCAAGTCCTGCTAATGCAGGCCCCTAATTTTTGTTTGTTTTATTAGCCCCCCCTGCACCTTTATTTTCCGAGGCTCCACTTTATCTGCTTTCAACTGGTTTGCACAGTGGCACTCCTGCTTGTTTAAAGGCAGCGAGCGTGGCCTTCGTACCCAGTTCCCACCATCGCCGACTCCGTCATACACACACACACACCCGCCAAAGAGGGCCACCCCATCTTCCCCACACGTTAACCGCCGGCTGCTAACGCCGCGAAACCTATATTGCGGGGTGGCTGCGTGTCTCAAGGGCCGGCTAATAATACCATGTCACAGCTCTTGAGCCGGCACCGCTCACGTCCTGGGCTTGGAAAGCAGTGCAGCCACCTACGGGCGAACTGGCTTCTTGAGTGTGGCGAGTTTCAATCGGCGCATTCCAACTCCAAGGAATAAAAACTGGTCTGATAGACGCGCGACGAACACTCTCTGCGGACGTATGAAACAAAACAAAATGCGTGCCCCCCCGCCCCCGTCGTTTTCTGATGTATCCGTCGAGTTGGTACCGCGTGTCGTTTGGCAAGGCCGTCGGACGTCTCACTCCACCTTCTGGGAGCTTACTGCGGTGTTGATTGACAGAGACTTTACACGGTATGATGCAAATGTGTTGAGCTCGTTATATGATGCGAAAAGCGCAAGTTGATTGTAATTCCGGGTGGGTGGTGGGCGGGGGGAGTGCGTTATTTTGAATGCCCATGAAACTAGCGTGGTGGCTGGGTAGCTTAGTGCTCACCAAAAAAACTATTTTTACAAAAATATTGTCAAGTTCATTCTCAAACCCGTTACAGCCTTTTGTCCATCCACTGCTGAATGAAGCCACCCCCCCCCCCCCCAGTGGTTGTTTGATAATTCCTTTACCGTGCTGGTCAGCGTGGCTGGTGAATGTGTGAGGGATTTTGGGTGGGGGGGGAAGGGGGGCCTAGGACCGGTTCACATGTCACTGACGTTTACCCGTGGCTGTAAATGACACTGGCTTCACAGCACGGTGCACAAATCACTGCTCCACCCCTCACTGTAAACGTCTGACAGCTCTTCAGTGGGGCATCAGCAAATCGTGCCATCTACTGGCGAATTGCATTGTAAAGACCCAGTGCACATCTTGGGCCGCTTGTCATAACAAGATCCCAAAACGGAGGATGGCAAGCCAACAATTTTTACTTTACCAGGTAAGGCCCCACTGAGCTGTTTAGCTCATAAGCGACCTGGCCACAAACAATAACTCAACGAAGTGGCTCGCCACGTTATAATCTATAGCACCCAAATGCTCTTAAACGCGCGTCGTTTCTAAATGTGGAGGGAAAAATCAGAGGACCCGGAGAAAAATCCACTTGACCACGGCGAAAACATGCCAACTCGAAATATACATGCGTCAGGGTCAGGATCGAACCCATGGCCTCTTGTATACCAGGCGAGGTAGTTAACATCCCACCACCGTAGCTGCCCATGACATTGTCTCCTTGCATAGCAGCAGCAGCAGGAACATGATTTAGAGCCAGGGAACTTTGGATTTGGAGGTGAGAGAGTAGCATTGTAATTTCTGTCTCACCATCCTGTCGTCCGCTACGTCATCTGGCTCCCTCAACACACAACACTGCGCTGATGATCAGAGCATCGTGCAATGTGGTGTTGCGAAGCGTCAAAGAATGGCGCTTGTGCATGTGTGTGTCTGTGTGTGGGGAGCGGTAGTGTAGCGGTTAGCGCGCTGCGCTACGAACCTGGCGACCCAAGTACGATTCCCGCTCACGGCCAACACCAGTGACGATTATTTAAACCGGTTCTGGGCCTTCCCTCAGTCGACTCAGGCTCAAATGAGTCCGTGGTGCAATTTGTAGCCATCGCTACTGGGGAAACAAAGGCGGCCGGGCATGGTGCTGACCACCCACCCCATCGTGTACCGTTCCAGCTTTGATAGGTGCTCGCTAACAGCACTTGTCCCAACAGTCTGTTTCGGCTATACGGGGGGTCTTTGTTTGTGTGCCGTGGTTAAATTTTGAACTATCGCTTTGCTTGGCTTAAAAGAAACATTCACTTGGCACAGATGCAAATAGCGCTCTTAAATGGCCAAGAGAGTTATTAAACAACACCGGAGCCAATCCACACACACACACTGCATTATTGTGCCAATGTCTGTCAACAAAGCAAAATCAGTTATCGCAATCAAGGTGCAGTCATTATGGGATTAGTATACATTTCATGATTTTTTTTTATAAAAACAATGAATGGCATGAATTGCAGTGAAGTATTACTATACCTAATTTGAATTAGCATTCGAGAATTTTATAGAAAAGCCTTTTGTGCACAGCACATGCATATCGTACATTGTACGCGGAACATTTATGTTTATAGTAAATATGGGGACACATTGAATGCCTTGACCCATTTGTTTTTGGTCTTTTTCCAATTCCATTGCGATTCTCTTGTCGATTTCGCATCGAGAGACAAAGAACTTGCCCATTCGTGGCCCTCACCGTGCACTGCGTGACCCCGTGCTCGCGAGAACAGTCCATGCGACGGAGTTATCACAGAGCTGCTTCTGAGAACCTTTAAAGGGACCTCCTGTCCACAAGAGGGACATTGTACCTTCCCACACGCCCTGCCGTAGAGGTGTTTGTCGCGTGCCAGTCAAACTGAACATTTTATTTATTGCATTCTCAGGTTTTTAAGTAATTCGAGTGAAGTGAAAATCCTCATTTTACGTGATAGTTTTAGCTGTGCTTAATACGTTAACATTGTTCAATACAATCCGGGGTGCCAGGATAGAATCGTGGTTGTGTCCTGCACTTTCAACCCTACGAACTGGGTTTCATTCCCAGTCTCGGCTGAACGTTAGTTTCGAACGATATCTGACCCAACGCAAGGGACCCTGGCCCTTCACCAACCCACACTGCGCAGATCAGTGAAGCAAGGTCAAACTGACAGTGTGGGGAGGCTTACAACCCAATTCAGTCGATTGACAAAAGGGAGGTTGTGAATTACAATGATTGTTTTATCACTCAAACTCGAAAACTGTCGTGTGCAATTGGCAACAATTTTTTAGTTTTGTTTCAGCAGCTGCGCGGTTCAGAGAGCGAAGGAGGGTTTCTCGCTGTCCAAACCCCTGGGCAGGGGGCTGCCTTCGCTCGATGAAATTTTTGAGAAATTGGACACGCGTGACGGGCGTGCGGCGGAGGGGGGGGGGTTAGCGGGGGGACACAGCGAGCATCAATTTAGAGCCGTTGCGACCGTGTCGGACAATGCAGTCGGCTTGCAGCAAAAACACCAGGACCCACTACTACCACCCGTCCGCCCGCTCGCTCGCACGTTTGCTTTAAGTAGATTTGGTGAGGTTGGCATTCCAGAGATTCGAGGGGAAGTGACTGCCCCCCCCCCCCCCAGGGCCGCCCCCCCAGGTCTCGCCACGAGAAGTTGTTTCTCGCCGTGGCGGACCCA
>CM025655.2:8356456-8392190 GCA_014621495.2 Entosphenus tridentatus
TGTGTGTGTGTGTGTGCGCGCGCTAAACCGGGTTACCACGCAGCCGCTGGTGACATGGACGTTTAACAGAAGCGCGAGGCAATTTGGGGTTCGTGTTATTTCAGTATTTACGGCTTTAATGATCGATGCCAGAGCACCTCCGTTTAGCGTGGCTGGCTACGTACGGTGCGAAAGAAGTTCAACATAGGTACAGGGCAGGCATTGAAGCAGCAGCAGCAGCAGCAACAGCGAGCGAACACTGCTGCCGTGTCCACTTTCATGAGCACGGCTGAGCACTGGGCTTAATTGGATCCGCACGGTGACGGAAGGCAGCCCCGGCGATGGATGCGGTGTGTGGGATAGGTCATTCGAGATCGACTCTGCGAGTGTGTTTTTTTTTCACGTCGAAGCATGCAAAGTAGAGCAGGAAAGGTCCCCCGTATGTGCAAATAGATTCCCCATAATCTCACTCTTAGTTTTTTCGGTAAAGTCACGTAGGTAAAAAATGTAATAAAAATTAATACAAATGAAATGATAAAAAAATAACGGTGTTTCGGAGGCAACACAAGTCTCCGTCATCAGGTGGGACCGTCACAGCGAGATTTGCTGTATCAAGTGAGGCAGGGATTCCAAGATGCAAGTTGCCATGTAGACTTTTAGGCTGTTGGTGAAAGTGCTATTGGAGCACAAAGAGGTGGTGTGGCCAGTACTATGTGCCCGGCCACCTTTGTCCACCCAACGCCAATGTTTACACACCGGACGAAGTACTCACATTTAAGGATGTATATTCTTGATTCTTTCGGTAAAGCCACGTAGAAGGGAAATAATAATATAATATTGCTTTTCGGTAAAGTCACGTAGAAGGGAAATAATAAAATAAAAGCAACATTTTTTTATTATTTCCCTTCTACTTGACTTTACCGAAAGAACTAAGAATATGAATCCCTACAGTCACGAAAGCTTTAAATCAAGATTTAAGGATGTGTCCACTCGGGGTTTAGGTATATTCGTCACTGATGTCAGCCGTGTGTGGGAATCTGACTCGGGTTGGCGAGCCCGTAGCGCGGTGGACAAACCACTGCGCCACCTCTTGTGCATCTTGTACATGTCTGATAATACTGCAGTGCAGCGAAAATGCATGTGAACTCCTGCCAAATAAATAATAAAGGCCCAATGACCTCATGGGACAAATTAGGCCATTGTGGGCCACTGTCATCGCCAAATCCCCCAAACAAACGACAATGAGCTCCATTATATTTTGTCTGCAGGATACCCCTCCACACTTCGCATATGTGCATGCACAACAAAACAAAGACAAAGATCCCCCGTATAGCCTCGACAGACTGTTGGGGCAAGCACCTGTGAAGGCCGGCATGGTACACGAGGGGGTGGGTGGTCAGCGTCACGCCCAACCGCCTTTGTCTCCTCAGTGGCGATGTTTATTATTACACACCACACCAGGTACTCATTTGTGGCTTAGTCGACCTATGGGAGGCCCAGGACCGGTTCAGATAATCGTCACCGGTGTTGGCCGTGAGCGGGAATCGAACTCGGGTCGCCGGGTTCGTAGCGCAGCGTAGCGCTAACCGCTACTCTATCGCTCCCCACAATTTGCGTTGCACACAGAGACACGCAGAGTCAGAGCTCTTTTCTAATTTTTCCCTAAACATTTTCTCCTCTCCTGAGGAGGCCGCAGGTACTGAAAAGGGTCAAGGCCTGTTGCTGTGGAGATGGCTCTGGCGCTTTGTTGTGGGTTGTGCTTGCCCCCCCCCACCTCTCCTGCTCTTCCCCTTCCTCAGCTTTTTTGTGCATTCATCCCAAAAGCCAGCTCAAGCGTGACGGGACAAAGCGGCCTTTGTTGGTGCAATTGAGCGACTCACATTCAGATTTGTTTTATTTTTTAAGAGATCTCTTTTTTTTTAGGGTGGGGGGAGTCATCTCTTCACGTACATGTGTGTGTGTTCGTTTCGCTGTTGTAACGAGATGTTACCTCTCTTGCCTGGTTTGCAGGAGGTCGTGCGTTGAATCCCAACCCTGACGACGCTTGTATGTTTGGAGGTTGCGTGCTCTCCCCGTGGTCGTGTTGATTTTTCTTCGGGTCCACCGGTTTTGCCCTCCGCATTTAGAAAACATGCGCTTAGATTATTTGGCTGCGGCTATAAATTCCCGCACCAGATAAGCCACTTCTATGAGCTATCATCATGCATGGCCAGGTCGCCTCTGAAAAAGAGCTTTATCTTGTAACATGAAAAATAGTAAAAAATATATATATATTAATATGTATGCACAATATTGTTTAAGAAGATTATAAAGATTTAGTTTTTTTTATCATAAGCAGCTGGTGTTACATAATTTAGTAAAAAAAAATTCGGGCAATGCCATCAGTCAACAAGTCATAACGTGTCACGTGTGTTATTGCATTGCGATACGAGCAAAACATAAAGAATTGACTTGTTTTGTCATCCACTGAGCGTTTGTTGACACAGCTGTAGGTCAGATAGTAAGACATCAACAGACTGAGAGTCTCAATGAACGCATCAGACAATAACATCATCTTTTAATCGTGTCAGTGTTTTGTTATGGCTGTGAAAAAATACAAGTCAAGTTTACAACGTGGGACCTTTTTTTGCCACGTCGTACGTGGGAATTGGTAGCGACCAAACAATCCGGTGGGAGGCTCTTGCAGCGGCAGCGGCGCTGCGCGTTTTTCCTATCGTGCAGACGCTGCGGAATACCAATCGCTCACGCTGGCACATTCGCCGTTCTCCACGTTGCACCTGAGCCACGGTGCGCCACGTGGTGCCCGGCACCGGAGCCGCGCTCGCAACAATCGAGCTCTTGTGAAGTCACCTTGTCCGGTCGAGCGAGCGAGTGAGCGGCAGCTGCATCGCCGCAGCCTCTCGTCGCCGTGTTTGCCTTGTTCCCGTCCCCGCCGTGCTGGGAATGCACGGGTGGGAAAGGGGAAAGAAAACACCGGTGTATCGATTGCACTCGATGGTATGGGGCAGGGGTGGCAGGGTGTATGGGGGTGTGGGGGACAGCTCGGGGCAACGCCAATGGGGCGGGAGAGGTGGCGGAATGCCGCTGGCGTTCGCTGTTGGAGGGGGAGATCGGTGTTACTCGTGTTCCGGTGACACCTCCGGCGAACGGACGCCGTTCCCGCACGTTGTGTGGCACGCGCCAAACAAACCTCTCAAGTGTGGCAAATTAGCGCAGCCGGGGTACCTTTACGAGAAGTTTAAATGTCGCGGCTGCTTATCCCGTCATTTGTGAGTTCATTGGGACGGTAATATATGTTTGGGATAAATATGAAGGATTGATACGGAAACAAGAGGGCGCAATGTTAGGTGCTTTTCTGCCAGACGTTAAACCAAGGCCCTCCCCCCACATGACAGGCATGATTTATACTACTAAACCACCAATGCTGATATGGCAAAATAATTACGGGTGAATGAATTCACATGAAATTAAAATGTATGCAAAGGAATCATAATTGTTGCGTGTATCATTAGCAATAACTTCATATTTTTATGGCCACGATTTCATGTCACGTTCTGACCCACCTCTACTGGACATCTGTGAAAAAGAGCTTTACAGCTCATGGGATTCGTCCCGTATAAATAGATAATCTGATTCGGATTTATTGATTGTATTTATATTTGAATATTTGCCAACTTAATATATTTTCAGTAAAATAGAGAAACATTAATGTCTCTTCACTAAATGGAGAATAATGAGAATCATTCATTGTTGGTGGCCTCTTCGAAAAAAATTGCTTTAAAAATGCCCCCCTTGTTAACATTGTTATCACAAGCCAAGTCCTGCTAATGCAGGCCCCTAATTTTTGTTTGTTTTATTAGCCCCCCCTGCACCTTTATTTTCCGAGGCTCCACTTTATCTGCTTTCAACTGGTTTGCACAGTGGCACTCCTGCTTGTTTAAAGGCAGCGAGCGTGGCCTTCGTACCCAGTTCCCACCATCGCCGACTCCGTCATACACACACACACCCGCCAAAGAGGGCCACCCCATCTTCCCCACACGTTAACCGCCGGCTGCTAACGCCGCGAAACCTATATTGCGGGGTGGCTGCGTGTCTCAAGGGCCGGCTAATAATACCATGTCACAGCTCTTGAGCCGGCACCGCACACGTCCTGGGCTTGGAAAGTAGTGCAGCCACCTACGGGCGAGAACTGGCTTCTTGAGTGTGGCGAGTTTCAATCGGCGCATTCCAACTCCAAGGAATAAAAACTGGTCTGATAGACGCGCGACGAACACTCTCTGCGGACGTATGAAACAAAACAAAATGCGTGCCCCCCCCCGCCCCCGTCGTTTTCTGATGTATCCGTCGAGTTGGTACCGCGTGTCGTTTGGCAAGGCCGTCGGACGTCTCACTCCACCTTCTGGGAGCTTACTGCGGTGTTGATTGACAGAGACTTTACACGGTATGATGCAAATGTGTTGAGCTCGTTATATGATGCGAAAAGCGCAAGTTGATTGTAATTCCGGGTGGGTGGTGGGCGGGGGGAGTGCGTTATTTTGAATGCCCATGAAACTAGCGTGGTGGCTGGGTAGCTTAGTGCTCACCAAAAAAACTATTTTTACAAAAATATTGTCAAGTTCATTCTCAAACCCGTTACAGCCTTTTGTCCATCCACTGCTGAATGAAGCCACCCCCCCCCCCCCCAGTGGTTGTTTGATAATTCCTTTACCGTGCTGGTCAGCGTGGCTGGTGAATGTGTGAGGGATTTTGGGTGGGGGGGGAAGGGGGGCCTAGGACCGGTTCACATGTCACTGACGTTTACCCGTGGCTGTAAATGACACTGGCTTCACAGCACGGTGCACAAATCACTGCTCCACCCCTCACTGTAAACGTCTGACAGCTCTTCAGTGGGGCATCAGCAAATCGTGCCATCTACTGGCGAATTGCATTGTAAAGACCCAGTGCACATCTTGGGCCGCTTGTCATAACAAGATCCCAAAACGGAGGATGGCAAGCCAACAATTTTTACTTTACCAGGTAAGGCCCCACTGAGCTGTTTAGCTCATAAGCGACCTGGCCACAAACAATAACTCAACGAAGTGGCTCGCCACGTTATAATCTATAGCACCCAAATGCTCTTAAACGCGCGTCGTTTCTAAATGTGGAGGGAAAAATCAGAGGACCCGGAGAAAAATCCACTTGACCACGGCGAAAACATGCCAACTCGAAATATACATGCGTCAGGGTCAGGATCGAACCCATGGCCTCTTGTATACCAGGCGAGGTAGTTAACATCCCACCACCGTAGCTGCCCATGACATTGTCTCCCTGCATAGCAGCAGCAGCAGGAACATGATTTAGAGCCAGGGAACTTTGGATTTGGAGGTGAGAGAGTAGCATTGTAATTTCTGTCTCACCATCCTGTCGTCCGCTACGTCATCTGGCTCCCTCAACACACAACACTGCGCTGATGATCAGAGCATCGTGCAATGTGGTGTTGCGAAGCGTTAAAGAATGGCGCTTGTGCATGTGTGTGTCTGTGTGTGGGGAGCGGTAGTGTAGCGGTTAGCGCGCTGCGCTACGAACCTGGCGACCCAAGTACGATTCCCGCTCACGGCCAACACCAGTGACGATTATTTAAACCGGTTCTGGGCCTTCCCTCAGTCGACTCAGGCTCAAATGAGTCCGTGGTGCAATTTGTAGCCATCGCTACTGGGGAAATAAAGGCGGCCGGGCATGGTGCTGACCACCCACCCCATCGTGTACCGTTCCAGCTTTGATAGGTGCTCGCTAACAGCACTTGTCCCAACAGTCTGTTTCGGCTATACGGGGGGTCTTTGTTTGTGTGCCGTGGTTAAATTTTGAACTATCGCTTTGCTTGGCTTAAAAGAAACATTCACTTGGCACAGATGCAAATAGCGCTCTTAAATGGCCAAGAGAGTTATTAAACAACACCGGAGCCAATCCACACACACACACTGCATTATTGTGCCAATGTCTGTCAACAAAGCAAAATCAGTTATCGCAATCAAGGTACAGTCATTATGGGATTAGTATACATTTCATGATTTTTTTTTATAAAAACAATGAATGGCATGAATTGCAGTGAAGTATTACTATACCTAATTTGAATTAGCATTCGAGAATTTTATAGAAAAGCCTTTTGTGCACAGCACATGCATATCGTACATTGTGCGCGGAACATTTATGTTTATAGTAAATATGGGGACACATTGAATGCCTTGACCCATTTGTTTTTGGTCTTTTTCCAATTCCATTGCGATTCTGTTGTCGATTTCGCATCGCGAAACAAAGAACTTGCCCATTCGTGGCCCTCACCGTGCACTGCGTGACCCCGTGCTCGCGAGAACAGTCCATGCGACGGAGTTATCACAGAGCTGCTTCTGAGAACCTTTAAAGGGACCTCCTGTCCACAAGAGGGACATTGTACCTTCCCACACGCGCTGCCGTAGAGGTGTTTGTCGCGTGCCAGTCAAACTGAACATTTTATTTATTGCATTCTCAGGTTTTTAAGTAATTCGAGTGAAGTGAAAATCCTCATTTTACGTGATAGTTTTAGCTGTGCTTAATACGTTAACATTGTTCAATACAATCCGGGGTGCCAGGATAGAATCGTGGTTGTGTCCTGCACTTTCAACCCTACGAACTGGGTTTCATTCCCAGTCTCGGCTGAACGTTAGTTTCGAACGATATCTGACCCAACGCAAGGGACCCTGGCCCTTCACCAACCCACACTGCGCAGATCAGTGAAGCAAGGTCAAACTGACAGTGTGGGGAGGCTTACAACCCAATTCAGTCGATTGACAAAAGGGAGGTTGTGAATTACAATGATTGTTTTATCACTCAAACTCGAAAACTGTCGTGTGCAATTGGCAACAATTTTTTAGTTTTGTTTCAGCAGCTGCGCGGTTCAGAGAGCGAAGGAGGGTTTCTCGCTGTCCAAACCCCTGGGCAGGGGGCTGCCTTCGCTCGATGAAATTTTTGAGAAATTGGACACGCGTGACGGGCGTGCGGCGGAGGGGGGGGGGTTAGCGGGGGGACACAGCGAGCATCAATTTAGAGCCGTTGCGACCGTGTCGGACAATGCAGTCGGCTTGCAGCAAAAACACCAGGACCCACTACTACCACCCGTCCGCCCGCTCGCTCGCACGTTTGCTTTAAGTAGATTTGGTGAGGTTGGCATTCCAGAGATTCGAGGGGAAGTGACTGCCCCCCCCCCCCCAAGTGCTGCCCTCCCAGGTCTCGCCACGAGAAGTTGTTTCTCGCCGTGGCGGACCCATCGTGAACTCATGCCTGGAGGTGGAATCGGCACAAGAATGAACACTGCGCATTGGGTTGATGTTGTCGGGCGCTAAACGTGCGCTTGACCCTGCGTCACCACTGTTAGTTGGAGTCGGAGTTTGGTTTCGTGAACGAGGGTAGGCTGTGTGTGCCCGCATGATGGTCCAAATTTAAAAAGTCACCGCAAATATTCTTGGTTTGGTTAAACCGCATAGCATCATCACCCCCATTGGCGGACTATACCGTGAAGGATAGCACCTTCATGAATACCAAATGTATAAAACTAATTACGAACTCATCAGCTCATTTATACGGCCAAACAACAGGAAGAAAACTGCATGGGAGTGATTAGGACGAGGGCCCGGTCATCTTGTGCGTAAAGACATGTGGACGTAATAAGTGAGCATGTGCGCTTCTGAAAGTGTGTGTGTGCACGTGTGTTGAAACACGTGCATTATTTAACACGGCGAATGCATTACATGGGCGTGCATTGACATCAAGTGCTGTGATGTATGGTACCGGAGTGCTGCTATATATTATCTTGTAAATGTTGGGGGGGGGGGGGGCGTTTCCTCCACAATTCCAGCTGGTTCTGCTCTGCTACCCAAATTTTTTTATATTTTTTTAATATATCAGTTCACACTGACGTGTGGTGAAGCACTATTCACCGGGAGCGAAGGATGAATGTGTTGGGTAACGAGTCAAGCCTATTGAAGTGGCTAAATAAGTGGTTTTGTGGTATCCTTCTTGGCCTCATGACATGTCTGCAAGAGTAGATTTAGCATGTATATATCATAACGGTTATTAAAATAGTGATATACTTATTATCACGCTCCCCCCTTTCTCCCACAGTGATGATGTCACCAAGGATGAGCTGAAAAGGCTGTCGGCCCTCCCAACGCGAACCCTCAAGGAGCATCCCTCCATCACCTTCTGGTGAGTTGCCCATTGCAGCAGCTCAGCGAGAGACGTTCTGCTCGGTGTTGTTGTTGTTGGTGTTGGTGTTGTTTTGTTGATGTTGTTGTTGTTGGTGTTGTTGTTGTTGTTGTTGCAAACTTCCACGACAATTCCCGCTCATGTGGTATTCTACGAAAGCCTTGAAAGCACTAAGCCCCCCCGGTCCCCCGTCGCCTCCCCGAACTCTCCCCCGCGCCCCCTACTGTTCCACTAACCATGTTTTTCATCTCCTGGTGATACCACCACCACCACCACCAACGTCGTCGTCGTCATTATCTCCCACAGCTTCTTCCCCTGCCCTCCTACAGCCTCGCCGGTTGCAGCGGCGCGAGGCGAGGCTGCCGCAGGCGAACAAACGCAGTCGAAATGTATTCGGCAATTAACGGTGCGACAAAGGCCGTATAAAACGCTGACACAATGGCTCTTCTTTGGCATTATCGGGCTCTTTCAGTTTTTATACTTTTACCCCCCCCCCCCGCGCACTCCCCCCTCGCCCCCAACCACGACTCAGCGGACGTGAGAGAGAGGCCGGAGAGCGGCTTCAGTGCGCAAGAACACGGAGGCCGTGTGTGGGCGTGGGAATGCGCTCCCCTCCGCCCTCCTCCTCCTCCTGAGAGGCAGAACGCACTTCACCGTGCCCTCTCCGTTCGCCCAGTTCCACGGCACAAAATCGCCCGTCTACGCGGCAGATGTGGGGAAGGAGCGTTCCCTTGGAAACGCCGGCGTTTGTTTTCGAAAATGAAAATCGCTCGCTCGGCAGGTTCACCGCGTGGCGAGCGGCATTGGCGTGAATGTGCCACCGTTTCGGTTTCGCTGAAAGTGAAATCTAAAAAAAAGACAACAAAAAATCAAGGCGCAGTTTTCATCCTTGGGTGAAACAAAAGAAAGCAAATGCATAGACACAATTGCGTTTACAAAAGGGAAAAGGTGCAGACCTGCAGTTGCCTCTCACGCAACTGCTGGTGGAAGGGGCCTCTATTAGAGGGAGCTCTAGAAAAAGGTGCCCACTGAGAGGGCATTTGGACCACACTTTGAAGCAGTGGCCGGTTCTGACAGTAAATGTTGCCGTTGGTCCGCGTGCCGAGAGAGCCACAAATGTATTAACGTTGTTACGTGCGTTCAAGGTAGCAAGCCCGTGTGCGTGTTTGGTATACACGTGGGGCTTATCGTGGTCTCGTGTGCGTTCGCAAAACAATTTACGGCGTCGGTGACTGTCACTGAGTATAAACGGCTGAAAGTAACCAACGCGGCTTTGCCGTGAAACAAATGGAGAAATAAATGAAGGCGGGGGTTATTTGCGGTCTGATTTTGCAGATAAGTACCCTCTTGCGCGAGAGATGCTGTCTGTACACGCTTTGACTTCGTTATGCGGTTGGGGTGAGCTGGAATTCCTGCGCGCGGGTGGGATTTGTGGCCAGGCCTGTCGGGGTAAATGTTTCCATTGGTCTGTGCGCCATGGGAGTGACAATCAACCTACGATCATACCGAAAGGGCACCGAGGGTGGGTGTTTATTAAAACAAACCACGAGCGCTAATGTTTACGGTTGTTTCTCTTTTAATGCCATCGCGGTGAAGTATGGTCAAATGACCCTCGCGGCATTCGGCGTTGTAGGTGGCCCGCCTACAACAGTGTCTTGACCAACAGGATGTAAGCGTAAAATTAATAATAGGGGCGGGGGGGGAGGGCAGTGGCGCAGTTGGTTACCGCACTGCGCTATGAATCCGGAATTCTGAGTTCAATTCCCAGCCATGGCTAACATCGGTGGTGTGTGCTGTCTGAACTGGTCCCGGGTGCCTCAATTCCCCGCAACTGACCAGTGTGGTGAAGTATGGTAAAACAAAAACACAATACAATAACAGCAGTGGATGGAGAAAGAGTTGTAATTGCAATGAGGATGAGTTTATATAATCCGGCAGCGTGGTACAGTGGCAGTGTGGCTCACAACCAGAAGGTTTTATGTTTCTATGGAAAGACTCGCCCTGCCAGAGGAATGTGGAATTTCACCTTTGGCCCAGGGCTGTAAATGGGATGCTGACTTCAACTGACTGGAAAACCACTTTATATGTATTTTTACATTACCTCGTGGTTTATAGCTTTTTTAAAAGCTAAATGTTTTTTGGAATATTACATTATTATATGTGTGTTAATTTATTTCCATTTTAATGGTGCAATTATCTTCACTCGGCATGCAGTTGCATATGAAGACGTTAAACAAACGAAACGTTTAATGCTGCAAAGCAAATTACAATTAAGCAGAATGTATCGCATTCATTTGAGTTTATTTAGCATATTGGAAGCAGTTAATTATTCTATATGTAATTACATCTATGTGTGCAAGTGGATCATGTTGGCATCCGGGTGTTAAGCGCAAAGCAAAGGGGATACATTACAATAATAATCACTCAACCGCATTCTCACTTAAAGCCAACATTAAATGTTTGTAGTAATTGTGAACCATTGCCTACTGTTGATTACAGCCAGGCATGGCGCAATCACTTTTGCAGGAGAATTAGCTCCAAATAAAATGTTGCCCGGGTCAAACGGACAGACGGGGAAATTGCGTTCATCGATTTACTTTCACGCGGATTCCTGCTTATCTGCGGAAAATACGCAGCGCTGGCTCGTGAGGAATGACGTGCGCAGATGTCGCCACCAATAAAAAACAATATATAGAAGTGTGAATTTTTACGAGGTTGTCTCTGCTTCCGCCGCCGTCGTCGTCGTCGTCGCAGTGAGAGTTCACTGGCCCTGACTTTGTTGTGCCTTCCCTTTCACAGTGAGGATGAGGTCGTAAAAAATTACCAGAAGCTCAAGAGTCAAACTCGGGGTCACGCTATCGTCAAGTAAGCTGAAATCATCGCACCGAATGCTCCGTTTTTTTTCTTTTCATGTCCAGGCTACCCGCCAGCCCAGCAACCAATTTCACGCCTGCTGACATTTACACCCCACACTCTCCACACGCCCCCCTCTCTCCGTTTGGAATCGCCCAAACTTAACCCAGGTCAGCTATGCTGGCACCCAACTCTTTGACCATCTGTGCTGTGTTAAAAATCAGGCAGCTCCACATGGGGTGGGGGGGTTTTGACGAGAGGTGCAGCTACCCTTTGGAAGTCGAAGTATCCGGCTAGTGAATGGTTCCTGTTGGTGATTGGCTACATTAGAAATGCACAGGGACCCATTAATTGCTAAATGCTGTTATTATCTTATCATTGCCACACTATGCGTACGACTGACAACCCCTATTTAACATGCGTTTGAACAAGCCTAAGTAATATTGTATTTAAATGTACGCTCCTACTAACTACTGACCCACTCCTGAGCCCAAACCTTTGTGTGCCACTGTGCATCTTCTGCAGGTTGTCCAATCGGTGCAATCAGCATTTTTGTCAGCTTGTTGAAGTGAAATAGCACAGACTCCATGATATCGGTGTCTCGTATCTAAAGAGTTTGGGGGTTTCCAGACACTCACGCCACCAGTTCTGATGCCAATGTTGCTGCTGCTGCTGCCGCATTTGTGACTGGACTAATAGTATAGTCGTAATGTTGCACAAAGTGCATAGCAATCCACTCTGCAGTCCTGTGTTTGTTGAAACTCCCCAAATCACAAGCATTTGATCCTACATCAATGTCCCCCCCCCTCCATCCCTCCCCAGTCTCTGCCCATTAGCCCCAAACTGCTTTGCAATTTTAACATACATACCAGCTTAATGGTCGGACACAATTTTGGATGATTTTGTTTTGCTGGTTAAGTTCCACTGCACGCTCAAGGCGTCGCAAATGCGAGCCGCCTCTACGAACCTGGTGCGGACAAAGGGGTCGTATGGCAAGTCGTGACCAGGATAGAGGCACCGGCGGGTATGGATTGCCAGGAGGGGATTTAAAAATAGCTTCCCCCCCCTGCCCCGACAAAGTGCATTCACCCCTGTAATAGAGCCCACAGATTCGTGCGGTGTTCTGCAGCGGCCGCTCGCTCTGCCCCGCGGCATTTTCTCACGACGAAGAGGCTCCTCTTTCTGCTGATTGTTTCTCTCTCTCTCTTTCTCACCCCCAGTTACATGAGCATAGTCGAGTTGCTGCCCACGTACGGAGTTCACTACTACTCGGTGAAGGTGAGTCCGTCGCTAAGGTGGCAAAACTAGACCCTTCTTCTTGGTTCTTTCGGTAAAGTCACGTAGAAGGAAAATGATAAAGTGAAGAACAGGTCTGTCGGAAAGACAGACGCTGTCTTTCCGACAGACCTGTTCTTCACCTGAGGACGGCTGCTTGCGTTGTGGCCGAAACGTCGTGAGAATTATTTTATTATGTTTTATTTTTATTATTTTATTATTTCCCTTCTACGTGACTTTACCGAAAGAACCAAGAAGATGAATCCCTGCAGTCACGAAAGCTTTAAATCGTGAGAATTATTTTATTATGTTTTATTTTTATTATTTTATTACTTCCCTTCTACGTGACTTTACCGAAAGAACCAAGATGATGAATCCCTGCAGTCACGAAAGCTTTAAATCGAAAACTAGACCCGTCCGTTACAACCGACAGATGGCGTTTAATTGACTTTAATAGGTTCTCACATTTTGTGACCTTTGTGCTCTGAAACTGCAAGGGGGAACATGTTGACGATTTTTTTAGTTTCTCGGAAAACAGTTCCATCCCTTTCTCACGGGTCCCGTATCCCGTCCTGATATTGCTCCGGTGCCTGCCCAGTGAAAGAGCAAATTGTGCCGTGTGAATTATAAAACACTGCACTTTGCTGCTCTCAATTATGATGAATACCCCATTGCAGGCACAGCACACTGCATGCTGTGATGGCGGTGCGCATGTTTGTGTGCATTCGTCTGTGTATGTTCGTTTGTGTGCATCTGCGTGCGGTGTGTGTGTGTGCGCACACGTATAATGTATGGTATGGGGAGCGGTAGTGAAACAGTTAGCGCACTGCGCTACGAATCTGGCCACCCGAGTTCGATCCCCGCTCGAGGCCAACACCGGTGACGATTATCTGAACTGGTCCTGGGCCTCCCCTATGTCGCCTCAGCCTCAAATGAGTACCTGGTGCAGTGTGTAAACATAGCCACTAGTGTGTTGTGTAAGCATCGCCACTAGGGAGACGAAGGTGGCTGGGCGTGGTTGCTGGTCACCCACCCCCTCGTGTGCCCTTCTGGCCTTCGTAGGTGCTCGCTAACAGCACTTGCCCCAACAGTTTATGAAGGCTATGCGGGGGAACGTTGTGGTTTTTTTGTATGTATGTTGAACTTCTTTCACGCCGTACGTAGCCAATGCTCACGTGTCTGTGTGTTTGCCCCCCATCATCAGGACAAACAGGGACTCCCTTGGTGGCTGGGCCTCAGCACAAGAGGCATTGCTCAGTACGACCACCAGGACAGACTCAAGCCACGTAAGGTACGGCCATACCCCACCCCGTGTCTCGCGTACGAAAGCTGCTGTTGCTAAGACCCAGCTTTCCTCGGGTAAACTGCTGATTCTTATATCAGTAAAACACTCGAATATACTAAGAGCACATTTAGACTGACTCGTACAATGAGTCATACAATGAGTCAGTCTTCCACAATTCACTGAATTTTCGCAATCCTGTTCAAGAATCACTTCTGTTTATTTTCACCATGTCATTATTCCTCCATTTGCCAAAATGTAACACGAGCACTGACTTTTCATGTTATTGGTACACATTGGAAACGATCACTTCTTACACTGACAATTCAATGCTAGCATCTTGAGCATAATAAGAGATCTCCATCGATGATTTAATGCATCGCTAAACTCCTACAGTCCATGCAACCTTTCGTCACACGATCTAGCACCGTAGAGACAGGGGCTGGTTGGTCACTCACTCATGCGTTGTACAGCCGAAGCCACTGGGCTTCGAAGTGGCCAACAGATGGCAGCACGGCAAGTGGGTTTGCGAATCCATCTGTGCGGTCTTTTGAGTTTTATCCGCTCATCAGTGGTAGGTTCCTTCCAGTTTCTTTCCCACGTCATCGTTCACATCCCAAGCTAGGAACCTCCTAAAAAATAGGTCTGACATTGAGTGAGACTTGTATTTTTTTAATAAAATGTCTTATTATTATTATTATATAGTATAATTAAAGGAGAGCTAACGTAAGCCCAACCGAGTTCTATAACGATTGAATCGAGGAATGAATTTCTAGAAACTCGCCGAATAAAACGCAAACCACCTTCACGAGGGTGACGCTGACTACTTCATTCGGGCCCGAGAGGTGCACCGTATTTGGGCGATGGCGAAAACAAGTTTGTTGCGCGTGGCCTCGGAGAGAGAGCGCGGACCACAGTCTCGGGACCAGGGGAACCTCTGCCTGAAGTTGGCCTTCACTCGCCGACAACCGCCGTCTGACAACGAGGCGCTCGGCATTGCGATGCAAAAGGGAATTTTAGCTCTCAGCCGCGTGCAGAGCCCGAGTTAAGACACAATCTTGTAGCCATGGCAACGGGGCTTAATTGTAAACACGTGTGTGTCCCAGGGTAAAAAAAATGGCTCCTGCGTGTCACGTGGGAGTTGGGGGGTTGATTGCGGAGAAGTAGAATTTTTGTGCTTCTATGCAATTTGGGGTTTGTCGTACCCATCACCTTTGTGCCACCGATCTCCCCCATCACTTGTCACCCGGTCACTTAGTCCTGCAGCTTTTTTTTTTAGTCTCTCAATCACTCTCACTCACTGCCACATTAACGTGAGGACGAACGGCTTTCCCGCTCTTTCAATCACTCACTTGGACACTCGCTCATTAACTCGAAGACACGTTAATTTACTCTGGCTCGCACGGCCGCTTGATGCGATACGTAAGCCGCGTCTGCTTTGCTGCCCGGGACACGAGTTGTGTTGCTAATGGGAAGCTCCACATAGTTGCTCGCAACTTATTAATTCTATCTCTCGATCGAATGCACTCCCCATTTGCTCACTTCCTCTCTTTTTTCTTCCCCCTGACAAACAAATCGATAAAAGCCAGTCGGTGGAGATCTCTAGCAGCAGTAGTAGTAGAACCATATTCTCTGGCGTATAAGACACACTTATTTCCCTTGCATTTTGAAGCAAGAGTTGAGGACACGTCTTAGAATTTGGTAGGCGTGTGTGTGTGTGTGTGCGCGTGTGACTCGATTAGTCGAACTTTATTTACACCGGGCACAAGTTTGTGGTGCACCGTACATTTCCCGAGTGCCTTATAATCCAGAGAAATACACTTCAGAATCATACTGTTAACATATGAAGCAATACTCAACCATTGTCCACCTTGCATCAGAAACCTCATACACGTGAAGCAAAACAACAGATCACTTCTGCTGCTCAACGTTAAGCACTCTTCCCCCAACCACCCAAAACCAAACACACAACCAATGGGCGTTGGACAGATCTTTCTCATTTGCAGCACCACACCTCTGGAACACCCTCCCAGAGGCAATCCGCACACTCGACTCCATCACTGCATTCACAGTCGCAACGCAACAACACAGCTCTGTACGCTTGTGATTATTTGAGCATTGGCTTATTTTCCACGTAACACTTTGTGGAAGCTGCCTGGTCTATCACTCCACGTGTAGCCCCAGATTTCTTAGACCACACTTATGCCTTTCATTCTCTGCGCTTCAGAAATGTAGACCCATTTATAGAAACACCTACATCGCTGGCATGAAAAATTAAAGATGAACTGCCTACGATCCATTCTGGCTTTAACCAGGCTGCATCGTGTGAGGATCTCACAGTCGCAACTCAACAAGACAGCCTTCTATACGCTCACATGCGCACATACAAACAAACTCGCAGCCACAGACTTGCCATTGCTTCATTTTTTGACCGGATAGAATTGTTTATGTTTACGCGTGTAAATGATGCGACGGCGCCTCTGGGTGGCAGGTTTGTGGCAGCAAGGCGCCGACGCGTTAACAGAAAAAATAAATCGACTCGACTTGACTCGCACAAAGTGGGCGGGGGGGGGGGGAGTCTGGCCAAGCTGATTCCTGCCCGCGTTTGAAATGTCATCGTCCTCGGGGCAGCCTGCAAGGGGACACTCACATTCCAGCGCGGGTAACAGACAGCGCGTTCGCCCGGGTCATTCTGGAAACCTTTGCATTCGCTCGTATTTTTAAAAAAAATGTCTTCATTCTTTTTTTTTGGTTTCGTGAACCCAACGTGTTCCTCGCACACGTTCCACAACAGGTCACGACACTCGAGCCATTGGGCCCAGAGGGCCATGTCTTTTGCGCAAGATCAATCATAACCTGTAATAACTGGGCTCGGTGGCATCGGTGCATGTACTTGTATTTGAGCATAAACATTTGTTACGGCCGCCTTTTAAAGCCACAATTTCCTTCTTTTTAGAATGTGGTAAGAACGTTAGCTGAATTGTACGGCTCTACACCTATTTAAATTTTACATTGCATGTTTTTTAATCTTTGCTCTTTTGCACTTTTTTTGTCTAGTAAATACAACCGAATCCCAAATGCGTTGTATATAAACACAATACACAGTGGGCCGCTGAAATTCTTCCAGGTTGATTGCGCAGCGTGCCAAAAGGCCGCATTCCCAAACGAGCATTATCGTTGCATTCCTGACTCAAAATTACTCGATTAATTGTCTTCAAGCCACGCATTGGTTTACACAAAGAATATTTTATCGTTGGCGTAAGAGCAAGCAAGGCGCGTGGTAGACATTGCTCCTCCGCCACGGGACATTACGGTGGGAGGAAATTCACTTGCTCATCACCATCACTCACAAGCGGCATCACATGCCTACGCCGTGACGCCCCGCAGTTTGCGGGGGCTCTGCAGTGAAGCGCGTGCGAGCCTTCGGATTACTTAGTCACTGCAGGAGATTGGGACGAGAGACCGCGGTGGTGGCGGCTGCTGCTGCTGCTGCGTGTGTGTGGGAGCGTTGTTGCGGGTGGAGGGGGGAGGCGGGGGCGGGTGGCCCTGGACTTTGCTGGGGTTTTCGGTTGAGGGTTTGGATGGGTCAAAGACGGCTGCCGTCTGCGTGTGAACAAAAGCCAGCTTATCCCAGCGGGGGTCTGTGCATTAATCATTACGCCACCACCACCACCGCCGGTCCCCCCACCACACACACAGCGGTGCCGGGTGGACGAGTGCTGCCTGTGCAATATCACGGCGCCTGTCCCTGCCCTCCTCCTGGTTGCCACAGAAATGGCCGGAGATGCAAGAAAGGGGGGTGGATTTCGATTTAAAGCTTTCGTGACTGCAAGGATATATATGGACCAAATCCCATATACATACGGCGCGAAAGAAGCCCAACACACAGGCACGTACACACACCAAGCAAATGAAAACCCTACTACTACCAAGCGAATATCTAAAATTAATAAACAAATTAAGAAATGGGCATAAAATAAAAAAGCACAAACAAACAGAAAGTTATCCATAATAGAGGTTTTTTTTTTAGTTAGATCGCGTAAATATAAATGTGTCGTTAAAGCCGCCACCACCTGACACAGCCAATTCGTAAGGCTTGTGACGTAAGGAGAACATGCCAATTTGATACTAGTACAGCACACCGGTGTGTTGAACAGTAAACCCACAACATTTACAATTCAAGTGCGACGTTTCGCCAGTGATTGCAACTAGCATCGTCAGGCGACAGCCAGATTTGTGGAGAAACAAGCCATCGACAAAGAACAAAAAGTTTTCAACAAAGAATTGAAGATGAGGGTAACCGTCCGTGCTTCAGTTGAAGTACACATTCTGCAACCTGGGGCAGCGCATAATCCTGGATCGTTGTGCTACAACCAACACAGCATCCACTCACCCCTCTCTCTCTCTCTCTCCGCTCCACTCACCCGTGGCCTCGCTCGGAATCCCATTAATGAACCCACTTTTTTTCCCCTCTTTGTGTGGAGCTCCGTCTCTGGCTAGGCTGCCTGTACAAACACGGCGGAGTGAGGGAACTCAAGGCTGGGGCCACACCACGTGTTGTGCGGAGTGCCCGTCTCTCTCACCCCCGGACGGGTGTAGGCCGGTGTGATGGCGTTTCGTAGCCTCGTTTGTTTATTTGCTAGTTTTTGTAATGGGGGAAGTCTTACACGTGGTTCTTGTGTATCTTAAACCGCTTCGCGATTTGCTCCCGATGGGACGGAAGTTGAAGGAAGTGGGTTAAAGTCAAGCAAGAAGCAATGCGCAGCAGGATTAACAATGTTTCAACAGCACATTTTATTGCGTCTCGGAGCCTTGAAGGAGAGGTTTTATTAAATGACCCCGTGAACTCCATCACAGCTGCCCAGCACGCTATATATATCTTTTTTTTATTGAGGACCTACTCTTTGATTAATGAGCCTGTAACTTTCGACGAGACTGCCCCCACTCTGCTGTCCATTATCCATAACAGCACGAAACCTTAACGCTGGCACCGCCGCGATTCCTCTGCGAGTGTAGGGTTCCACCTATCCTGGGTTTTCCCGGGATTTTTCTTTTTTTTTAGGAAGATGTTCTGGATCTTTCTGAACATTGAAAGTATTTGTTTTTAATCGGTTGCGTAATAATACACCATTCGTGACAATTCACTTAAATGTCGTTCTCCCCTTTTTCGGGATCGTGAAATTTCCTTCTTTTACGTGATATAAACGCTCCAGATTTTGTTCGTACCTCACAGGTGGCAAACCCTAACCGTGTGGGACTACTGTGATGTGCATAGATGGTGCAGGGTAAGTGAGCAGGCCGTTGTCCTCCACTCAAGTCCCACACACATTCCATTGCTGGCCTAACCACCCGTTGTTGAAAGACCCCTCCTCCTCCCATCTCCCCTCAAATTCACCCACAATCATTGGCAAAGAGCGAGGCCGCGCGCGCATCATCGCCCGCCAGGTGCACTGCATTCGGTCTCGAGGCAGCCAAGAAGAAAAGGGGGGAGGGGCGAGAGATCGAAGGCCAAGCCGGGTTTTCCAATACTCTGCCGCCTGTAAAGTTACTTGCGCTATGCACTCAGGCCATCATCACTTACTTGCCTGTGTGTCCTAATGATCGGGGCGGACAAAGGGGGGGCTTCACGCGCTGGGGGTACGAAGGCTCGCGCACAAGACAAACTTTGCCCGAGAGTCTTCACCTCCTCCGGTTATTCCCAGCGCCCCGCATTCACGCGCAGCGAGCAGGCGAGTGGGCGAGTGCAGCGTAAGCGGAAAAAAAAATCTGCACGGCGCTTAAAAAGCCGCAGCCAGCAGCGGCGTCGAAGCCGGCTGTGGGCAGCCGAGTGAAACTCTCGTGGCCATGCTGGGCCCTCGTTAACATTCCCCGGCCCCCATGGAGAGAGAGAGAAGGGGGGGGGGTCCTGGGAAGAGATAAGGTGACTCTTGTGTTGCGTACAGCTCTCTCGTCATTTTACACTGCTGGGGAGTTGATCAGCAGTGGTTATTTCAGTGTTTCGTGTCGCGGTTGGTGAGTTCAGACAGTGGATGGGACGGCTTCAGAAGCAGCCTTTTGGCGAATGTGTGAATGCTCCCGGTGAATTATTGTAGCCGGGAATGGCGTTACCGTGTGGTCCCCTTGGTTTGAGATTCATAGACCCGTGTGGAGATTCGCGCGCTCCGACAGCCCCAGACTTACGTCGAGAAATATCTGAAATGCTGTCGGAGGGCTTTAAATTGCTCGCCACAACACACACACACTGTCGGCGATCTCGAATTAATAACAAGAGAAATAAATGTTGAACCAAAACATTCTTTGAAAAAAGGTCAACGAGTTGACTCAACAGAGGCATCCGACACACGTTTCTCATAAAGTAAACTTTTTAGCTGTTATTTGACATATCGACGAGTGGTCGTTAGTCATTGCAATCGATATGATTTATTTTTTCCACTGTAAACATTACCATTGCAGTCTACTCTTGATACAGTGACACTTTTGTAATAATAATAATGACAGGTTTAGTTGTAAAGTTGCATTTGAATGGGTTAAGCAAAACTAAAGTCGGTTCCATTCGTTGGGGCAGCAAATAAAGTTGGCTATCTATTGTTTGTTTCACCGGACAAAGTTTTTGAATAAGAACAAAAAAAAATTCTCCGATACAATCGTGTGGTACAAATATTCTCTCTTCGTAGTTGCTGTGAACGTATTACGAGCTGAGTACTGCGATGAAACCACTTTTAGCACTTTGCTCTGCGATAACAGCTGGCTGAAATCCCTGTAACACGGCTGACAGGCAGGTTTCTTGTTTGCTCTCAGCAGTTATTTCGCCATCAGAAATGTTGTGAGCACGTACATTATAAGGATCAATGTTGTTTGTTTGTTATCTTGTAATGTGCGGTTGCCAGTTCGATATCCCCCTTCACGGCGCGTGAAAAAATTCGGCCCAGGTTTTCTTAACCGCCGCTACGGATGGCCGCACGGAACGTTCCGCCCAAATGTGATAGGTTCATAAATGTTGGGGCACGCACGGCGTGACGTATCTCCACACTCGCGCTTATCTGGATGTGCCGAGCAAACCTGCCGTGACTCCCCCCCCGCCCCCACGTCTTCAGCCAGTCACCCTCAGCATTCCTGTCATCCGCCGGAGCGAACGTGGGCGAGGTTTAGTCGAGCAAGCCAGTATCCATGTCACCTGTTGTCATGTCGTCAGCGATGGAGAACTGGTCGAGGACATTCCGGCGCTCTGGGTTTAACGTGATCCAGTGTTTGAGCGGCCCTTTGCACGCGACGGTTAATCCGAGGGTTCTCGCCAACTGCTGTGAGAAAATGCCTCTGGTGTGAAAACTACGAACATTCCATGATTCACGCTCTATTCGTTCTGCCGTGCGACCGTTATCTGTGGTCAGTGTTTGACACCGGTGTTCAAAAATGATCTCAAATCTTAGAAAACAACGTCGGGTTCCATTCTCCGATGCGTTTGGGGTTTGACTGCGTGCGCTTCGGCACGATGTTCGACGTTTCGCTCCATGTGCTTGAAACTTATTCAGGAACTTTAGTTCTGCAAAGACATTGAAGAAAATCCGCCGGAGAGCCGTACGACACTACTGCAACATCCACGTAGAAGCATCTTATTCCATTTAATTTACATGCACAGTATTTTTGGTGCCTTGCAAAATGTTTCTTAAACTTGACATTAAAAAATGAAATCTTGTTTCTTGCAGTCAATGAAGTGAGTGTGCTTTGGTGACATTTATTCGCCCGCCAGACAGAAAATAGGCGCTCACCTTCGTGACTATTTTAATATGGAAAAGTTGAGTAAAGTTCGAAACGGCGAAGGGGGCTGGCTAACATAACAGACCGGCACTGTAGAGTAACAAGGCTGCGTTTCTCAATAACAACAGATACAATCTTGGGCAAGTTACCTAATCCACAGTTGTCTTCCTCTACCATTGGTAAAGTAACACGGTCAACCGACCGGCCGGCCGGTCAGTGGTTCAAAGGGCGCCGAGTCAAAGTCGAGGTTACCCTTAGTACTTTCGTCCGCTGTAACCCCCGCACAAAACTTTACGCATATTAAGGTTCCAATTGTGGTCTTTCTTGAAAAGGAATGGTTCTCTATTCTCCTCTCAACTACGCTGCTGCCTGTAATTAACGACTGCACAAAACTTTACACATATTAAGGTTCCAATTGGGGTCTTTCTTGAAAAAGGATGGTTCTCTGTTCTCCTCTCAACTACGCTGCTGCCTGTAATTAACGACTGCATTAAGAAAATAAGGGGGGGGAGGCAGGATGGGTAGAGCATTAACACGGGGTAGTTGGCACACTGCGCTCTGAATCCAGTTCTTTAAAATCATCCTTCAAATAGTGTTTCATTATTATTATTGGTACAGAATTGAATCGAAGCAACTCAAGTATCATAGCCGAAATCGTCTCTTTCGTAATCTGAGCAATGTGGGAGAACAGGATTGGGTGTATGTCTCACGATAGGCTGATAGAGGAACACCTCTCCAGTGCAGGTCAGGGAGGGCATGTTCTTAAGGTGCTCGTCAACAGCACTTGCCCTGAAAGCATGTGAAGGCTATACGGGGGATCTGTCTGCATTGTTCTAAAAAAACACAAAGCTCAAACCTAACATGCATCACCCTAACTTTCTTTCTGATCCGTTGAAATAAATACCACGGTTTAAATGTCACTGCCGGAAGATAGGCGAGTGTGAATGCTGTAGTATTATTATTCCTGGCAGTGTAAGTTAAGTAGCCCCAGCCTCAAATAAGTTCACGACGAGCCTCTGCTCCTGCGGGGAAAGGTTAACGGTGGCGTCTGCGGTTGGCGGCGTCTGTGCATGAGTTGGTTGGTTTCTCTCTCGAGGTAATCCGCGAAGGGGAGGAGGGGGGGGGAGAGATCCTTTGAGAAGTGGCCGCCATGGCTAGGGCACCCTGCAATCATCCATCGCCCCCCTACCAACCTCCCAGCAATATCTCTTGTTTGTTTTCTAATCAGCAGCTCCTCCGGGGCTCTAACCTACTCGCCGCAGTGCCCGCTCGCGGTGACGACGAGCTGGAGCGAGAAGTGAATGACGAGGCCGTGATTGCCTCGAGCAGAGAGCAGCTGGGGCTTACTCTCATAAAAAAAAACCCCGACGAGTTTCATCCGCAGGTCATTTCCTGCGCGTAAAGCAAAGTAATAATGTTGAATTAGTTGCAAAAACAAAGTGCATTCATTATTTCGATGATGTGGCCCTAAGCCCTTTACGCTCGAGTGCTTTAGAAATTTAAAGAAAAACCTCGCAGTTCTCAAAGAGTGCGCGTTTTTGTTGTTGTTGTTGTTGTCGTTTGAGCGCTCGCTTTTCCATTTGCCAAAACCTTTCTTCTGTTCTTTTTCCTCTCTCGAGTGCAGCTGATCCCACGCGGGACCCAGAACCCAGTTGCCGCTCTTTTATCAACCCAGTGCCCTCCTCCCGTCGGCAACAACGAGTTTCGCCTCATTAGCAATGCCGTGGCCCTCCACCCCCCCCCCCCCGCGCGCCTGCGACACTCGCCGAGGCTGCGGAGCTCAAACGAATGAGCTTCAAGTGAAAATGAATTTCGATTTAAAGCTTTCGTGACTGCAGGGATTCATCTTCTTGTTTCTTTCGGTAAGTCACGTATAAGGGAAGTAGCCGTCCTCAGGTGAAGGACGGCTGCTTGCGTTGTGGCCGAAACGTCGTGAGAATTATTTGATTATGTTTTATTTTTATTGTATTACTTCCCTTATACGTGACTTACCGAAAGAACCAAGAAGAAAAAAGTTAAAATGACTTCGGAGAAAACATTGCCCGTTGAAAAATATAGAGAATGGTGCAGCGCACGCCACTCGCCAATCTGAAACCTGGAGGAAGAGTGAAGTTGTTTGTTAGATCATTTTCTCCTCCGGTATAAAAGCCTTGGTTATAATGGTATTTCTCATGACTCCATAATTTCATCTAATAACAACAACAAAAAGTCCAAAGTTCTTTTCTGTTCAAATAAGCGTTCAGGTGGGGCTCGTTTCTGGTGTACAGCCCTGAGGCCAATGATGGAATTTCCACATTCCTATTGTGGGGGGATGGCCTCTCCATCGCATAATTATGTCGGTGTTGACTATCCCACAAGGTGGTACCTATTTTATTGACATCAGCAGGATGATGGGCTGAATCAACCTCCAACCAGGGTTTGAACTCGCAACCTTCGGGGGATTGCAAGCTGCTCGCTCTACCGCTGAGCCACCGGGCGGGATAATTGTCAACATGGTGCAACTAAGTGATAGTTACGAATGAAAGACGATCTTTCATTTGTTAGTGTCATCCCCGATTCTGATAATTGGCAAAAAAATAGCTTTTATTCTGAGCTGTCATGTGCATTGCTGTAATGTCATGAAGCTCTCACTCTCCAGTCCGTTTAAAACACAAATCCAACTAAGATATTCCTTTAATCTAGGATTGAAGCTTTCATGACTGCATAAATTATACTCATTGGTTTTTTCGGTAAAGTCATGTATGTAGAAATATATTCCTTTGTTGACCCTTTGTTCAAGGCTCTACTATTTTGTCAATGAAACACAGTTCAAAAGACGTAATGAGTGAGTGAATTACAAAGTTTGACTTGGAACCATCTGTTCCATGGCTTGAGAAATGTGAGACTCCTCATTTAACCCTTCGCATATTTCTTAAATTCCACCCCCCTCTCCCCTCTGCCTTTGTCCACCCAGCAGTATGCATGGGTAAACCGCAGTTAGTCGAGCGGCAGGTCGTGTGAGGTGGGGTTAAGTGTGGGCATC
This sequence comes from Entosphenus tridentatus, assembly GCA_014621495.2. Classification (NCBI taxonomy): domain Eukaryota; kingdom Metazoa; phylum Chordata; class Hyperoartia; order Petromyzontiformes; family Petromyzontidae; genus Entosphenus; species Entosphenus tridentatus. The sequence continues at coordinate 8,380,840 of CM025655.2, forward strand.
CCCACTGCTTCCAATATGCCAGGCCAGAGCTCCCACGAGTGGGGAGGCCCTTCCAACCACTGCCCAGTGCCACAAGCAAGTCATTGCAGGGCAGCACCTTTACCTCTTTATTTAACCTTCACCATTAACCCTTTAATGAGCTGCTTCCACCAGCAGGGTGGAATCACACTCTGTCAAAGTGGCAGCTGTGCACGTGGCATCATTACTCACCCACCGGCTCAATGGTCACCTGTGGGCGGTGGCTCCTATGGCAGCACGTGACACTGTCAGGGACGTCCTTATTCTCCAGACTCGCGCGAGAAATTAAAAAAGCTACCTTTGCTGACCCTGGAAAGCACAACTGGGGCGCAGGAAACTTGAAAGCAAAGGGGGCAGGGAGAGGGAAAAGGGTTCAGCCTAAATGTTGTCGGGTATGAAAAGACGCGCTGCGGGACGCATTCCTTTGCCCGTGCCCCCAAAGGACCAAATCCGAATTGAACTTGTTCAACAATTGTGCTGCCCAGTTCACTGTGCAAATTGTGAAGTGACACAATATCTGCGTTCGCATTGACTCCTGGCATGTATGTGTGTGTGTCTGCTTATGCTCCTATGGACAAAGCCAACCCCCCAGCGCCCCCCCCCCCCGCCTTGCAAATCAGGACCGTGAAGAAGGAGCGCAGGAGCGTTGTTGTTTGTGCCATTAGACGCAGCGTATCGGTCTCGCTCGCTCAACCGTGGCCCCGTTCCTCACTTCTGGAAAATTGCCTCTTCATTCCCAGTGCATTATCGTCGGTGCGATCTTGAGCAAGGCTGGAAATGGATAGCAGGGATCTCTCCACGCAATTACGCTCTAAGTGCACGGCGGGGCTGTGTGGCGGGGAAAGGGCGATTTTAAAAATAGATGGGGCAGCCAGTTTTTTTGCAAAATGCGGCCGGAGAAAAAATTGGCAACGATAATCTTCTGGCAGCGAAAGTAAACTGCAGATATGATTTGACTGTCGTGTGGTCATGGGAAACATTCGGCTGGGCCGTGTTCACACAGTAATTTAGAGAAACCGAAAAATCCACTATCTTGACACTTCATTCATACCGAAACTGTGCACGCAGCACTTCTCAGCGGTCTGGAAGCCAAATGCAAATTTGGTTTCGTCTTTTCTGTTTCTGGCATGCGGCACCCACTTCCAAAGGTTACTGTGTCTGAGCCTCGACATCTGACCAGTTCCATTGGTCTGCCTTCCAGTCGGCATTTCAAAATCCATTATGTATTGGATGGAATGAGTGTGTTGTGTGTGTGTGTATATACCAGTGAGTGGCATAACTTAACCACTAATACACGAGCGGACATAGTCTTGTGTAGTAGGGTGGGAAGGGTGGGCATGTGTACGGCTCTTGTCACTCAATTTTAGTCATTCAAGCACGTTCTCGTATGTTTTGTTTATCGATGCCCTAGCATGTTCACAACTACCGCAAATAAAAAAAAACATTTGTAAACGTGTAGGTTGCCAACAGACGGCATCCGTAGTGCCCACTGAATTGTAATCTTCGTGCTGCTGCTGCTGCTGCCGTCCATACAATACATTTCAGGAAGTTTGCTTGGAACTAATGAACTTTGTGCGCTTCGTGAAGGGGTGGAGGGAAGAGGTCGGGGCGGGGGGGGTGATTTGAGGGGGTGGGAAGGGGAAGTGAAGTGTATGTGTGTTGGCGTGTGGGTTTCAGGGAAAAAGGGGGGCGGGTGATGGCGATGAACTCCGCGCCTGACATCACGGTAATTTTACAATGAATCACGCGGACAAAGCGCAGCGTACAGTTTCATAAATGTGTCACACGCGTCCCCACTTGGCTACTGGGAAATGATAAATTCCAGATTCGGCCTCGCTTCCTTCTTGTTTCTGCTCTCTGATGGATCAGCGGCGGAGAGACTTGAAACGGTGCTATTTTTTTAAGGGTGGGGGGGCGGGCAGCTTCGTGGACGCGAGATGAAACTTTAGTCCTCTCCACGGCGGCGCTGTGAAAACGTAGTTGCGCGCTCGGTGCCGAGAACGTCGGAGTAAGTGGTGCTCCACGGTTCGTTGAACGGAAAGGTTTCCCCGTGAATCGCGGGTAAAGTTTTTCGCCATGAGTGTGTCCGAATGGCGACGCAGCCGCCCTGGGTTGTGTTTTGGTTCTTTTTTTTAGCTCGGGCCAGGCAGGCGTCTGAGTCGCCCAGTCTATGCGGCCGTCCACTTGTAGCCACGAACAAATCTACCCAACTTGTTATCTCACAGAGAAGGTTAGAACGCTCTTGTATATACGTCTGGCTACTGCGGCTATGCATGATGTAAGTTGCTTACCATCCTCTGGGTGCATATCGTGACATCTGCACTTAATGATTGTCCGATCAACAAAGTTTCGTACCGTTGTGACATATTTTTTTTAACGCCGATTAATCTCGGATTCTGAAGACAGCTTGCAGCTTCTGCATATAATGATAAGGTTTAAAGATAGCAATTTGCATTTGCTGAATTCACTGGATTAACGCTCTATTTTTCCCTCCAATTTTAATCAAAGGTTGGGGTTGTGCCTTATCATCCGGGAGGTGTGTGTGTGTGTGTGACAAACATTGTATAACTCTGTTGACACCAGGCATAAGTTTGGTGTGTGTCTTACTTTCTGGAGTATTTTATAAGCTGCAGAATTCCGTATATACCGCCTAAAGGACGACACGGCATCTCAAACCCACGGTACACAGTGTTATTTAAATATTCCTTCGAAGATTTAATACCATTATTGTCTTAAAATGCATTATTCTTTAGTTTGTTTGACAAGTGTGAGTTTATAATCGTCTAGAGCAGGTGATGGGATTGCTTTGATTCAAAGATCCTAAATGGGTTAGCCTCGGGGAGGGGGGGGGGATGTCGCTGATCGGCGTTCGACGACTGCACAGTTTTTCCAAGTAGTGCTCTGCAGGTCTCCGATTGTGTTTCTGGGTTGTTGTCATTGCGTGCTGCTTGGCATAATGTCCAACGTTTCGCCCCCCCCCTCCCCCACATGTGTTGGGAGCTTCTTCGGGAACAATTCAGTTCGCGTTGGGAAGAGAGACATTTAACAACGGCGAAAAACTCAAGTCTCCTGCGAGCCCTTGAACGTGCTCGAAGTCCTGAATCCCCCTCCCCTGTCGGCTGACATCGATGTCTGCTGCTAGTGCCTTGTGGATTTTGTGGCGGGGGGGGGCGGGGAAGTCCACAATATCACGTGACCTTGTATTCCTCGAGCCCCAGGAACACCTTGCTGCTCCCCATGACTCCTCAACCATCCTTACCGCCCAGTCCGCCCCACCCGCCACCTCCCCCCCACCTTTGTCTTCAGTTGCTGCCTTGGGGCTAAACGCCTTGGTGTGGAGGAGGTGTCACATTTCTTCTCAGCAATGCGGCAAACAGTGATTGCCACTTTGCCTATTGTGCTCCGTTGTGCAACGCTCTTACATAAAGCGGGGGGTGGGGGCACCGAGCACTTGCGTGTCGTCGTGTGTGCCTGCGACTCGCATCTTCTTCGCCGTGCAAGCAACAGGTGTTGGGCAAGAGGCCGTGGTGCACAGTGCGACTTCCTTGCCACTCGAGTGGCTCGTTTTGTTTCATTTTGTTCATTGAATTGCTCGCGCGCAATAGACGGCCCGCTCGGGGCTCGCGTTAGCGGCGCTTTGCCTCGTGCCTGCGTCGTGATCCAGTTCAAGTTCAAGTTCATTTATTAGGTGTAGCCCTGTGAGCCATTCGGCTCTTGAATCGGGTGCAACCGCAACAACCAAAAAACAAAAACATGAACAAAAATCATCTTAAAGTGAATATGTGACTAAGTGCAAACAGAAAATCCAAGAAAAGACAGCAAAATATTGCAGAAAAAACACCGTACACCAACGCTGTGTGCAAAAATCCCAGTGGGATGCAAGTCAGTGCTGGGGAGATTGAGTTGGTGGGTCACACGGAGATCGTGTGCGTGAGGATACCTCATCGCCGGACGTTTGAGGCCCCTTTAGAAACAAGTAGAGCAAGTAGTTTGCTGATCTACGCATGGTCGAGTGTTGCCTCATGTGCGTGGGTTTCTGTGCTATGCCGCTTCCTCGTACAGACACACCTCGTCAGGAAATAGCCAACGTCTTAAGCAGGACCCCCGTGTAAGAGAATCTGGAGACTCAATGAGGCTCTTTGGGATAAATTAACGATTATTTCAGCAGTATTTCTTGTTGTTTTTGATACTGAGGTGGAGCAGTGGCACAGAGGGATCGGACATTGCGCTATGAATCTAGAATCCTGACTTCGATTCCTGGCCACGGCTAACGTCAGTGGCGAGTGATACGCTAACCGGTCTCCTCGGGGCCTTTCCTCCCTTTACCAACCCACACTAACCAGAGTGATGAAGTATGGTCAAACATGACTGACACAGGGAAGTCAACATCCAGTCGAGCAGTGTCCATCAATGCAAGGCCTGTGGGCCACTGGCAGCCACTGGCGGCCTTTAGTGCGGCCCCCGACAATACCCAACACGTGAAAACACTCCCCATCATCATCATCGTCGTGCTATCATACCCCAATGGTTTCAAATGTGTGGCGGCCCTTACACTGATGATGTCCTATCGACGAAAGTGGCTCCCCTATGAACGTCAGTTAAGAACACCGCAGCGGTGAGTAGTGAATTGACAAGGCAGCTGTATAGTAAAGTAGTAGTAATAGGTTTTTACCCTTTCAACTGGTACAAAAACTGACACCTTTATACAAGGCATCATGTTTGCAATAACCACAACACAAGCAGTCAAAATGCAAACAAAAAGAAACAACTCTGATAATGATATGTAGTGTCCTTGAAGTTGATTGGTCCACACCCGAGACAGCTTTTCTTAGAGCCTAGTCTCCATTGGTGTTGGACCAGATGACGCCAAAAGGCGTACAACTAGTGTAAAGGCAGCTGTACACGATATTTATGATGCTCATGCATGCGTAATGTACAGCAAATATGTGATCCCACGTTTCCAGAGAGAGCTTTCACCCTAACACATTTGCTCAATAGTTACGAGGAAAAACGTAAAAGGTGGCATGAGCACTGGAAAATGAAGCAACACGACCATTTCCACAGCACACAGCCCTCTTATCAAAATGTTACGTGGGATTTTTTTTGGAAAGGAAAGCGGTCCATGGAAATTGAGGATATTAACGGCATTTTAGCTAATAATAAATGGGCGCAAGAATTATTTTAAACTAATAGTGTGTGTGAAACGCTATCGCGGTATGTGGTGATGTAAGGCTGGATTGAGTGAGTGTGTGTGTGTGTCAGGTCCGGGTATTATAAGAGCCGAAGCAGCAGAGTGAGGTGGGGGGGAAAGGCTGTGGGTATAGAAAATGAAAGAATTCCATTGTTAGGAGCTATTATTAAACAAGTTGGTTACTGTTATTACTCCGTTCACTCAAACCACTGCATCTTTACAGCCAGCCACAAGAGTTCATAGAAATACAATCTCTGTTTTGCAAAGGGACCCAGGTAAAGTTTCTTTCCTGCAGCATTAATTCAGGCGGTGAGGTGGAATAAAATATATAGCCAAGCGGGTAGCGCACAAGAGTTACACCCGACTACCAACCTTGTTGAAATGCAATAATCGTCCTGAGTTTATTTCCCAAACGCGTTCAAACCCTCCGCCAGAGCGGTCGATATTCCTTCAGGTTGGGGGGGGGGCCACGCACGACAGTCTGTGAAAGTGTTCCCCGGGACTTTCCCGGCCAAGTGAGCCTAATGCAGTTTGATCTGAAACACAAAGCCAGTGTTCATCCTTCTCCCTATTGGAAGCACCTGGTGTCGGAAATGGGGGGGGGGGCGCGAAACCCAAAGCAGAATTCACCGAGCACCTGACGTGAACTCGCAGCTCGTTGCTCATGCAATGCTGCCCGCGCACAAATCGTCTCAATCTCCCAAACAGTCCGCCGCTCGCCGGCCTTTTAGCAGAGCGCTACGGTGGCGAGATGTTAACTTACCTCGTGCTGGTATGCAGGAGGTTGTGGGTTTGATCCTGATCCCGACCCTGATGCCTGTACATTTGGAGTTTGCGTGTCTCTCTCTCTCTCTCCCCGTGGTCGCGTGGCTTTTACTCCGGCTCCTCCGGTTTTTCCCTCCACATTTAGAAACATTTGGTTGGAGTATTTGGCTGCTATAAATTCCCACATTATAAGCCACCTCGTTGAGCTAGTATTTGTGGCCAAGTCGCTTTTGAAAAAGAGCCATGTAGCTCAGGGGGCCTTATCTGGTAAAATTAAAAAATATTTTTTTAATTAGTGGAGTTTTCAGGGTGATGTTATTTTCTTCCAGATCCCACTAGAAACCAAACATTTTCTTCCGCTCGACATGCGTGTCCGATTTCCGGATTCATTCTGAAACATCGGAAGATCAGACCCCACATTCGCAATTAATCGCTTGATCCGAAGCTATTTTGTTTCGAAATGATCCGAAAATATGGATGTAATTGTGAATTGCTGTGACGTCACATACGTGGCTGATGTCACTTTTTGTTATCACGGGGGTTAAGGGGGGGCATCTTCAGTCATTACATTACGTAAACATCCAAAGAAGATTTTAAAAATCCAAAATTATCCTTCAAACTTTCCAATCCAAAATGCTTCATTGCTGAAACTAATTCCTGGCTCCTATATTTCTTCCGGTGAGTGACGAGCGCAGCAACACCACAATGCCCGCCGCCCCCCTTTATTTAAAAAACAAATGTCCAGCCGCGCCTGCGCGCGTAGGAGAGGTGCACTCATCACGGCGCACGCGAGCGCACGCGGTCTCGTGGTGACGCGCGGTCATCGTAAAGTTTCCTCGTTTTCTTCTCAATACATTCGCTGGACCGAGAACAAAACATTCACCGGACGGGACCGCTTGCGCGCTCCTGGTGGCAGGCAGCTTCGAGTAAACAACCTGTTGTTTAGACGTACCTGTCAGCGGACTGTCTTTCATTCTTACTGCCCCGTGTACAGCTCACTCACCTTATTGACGGTACACTCCCACTTAAGGCTCATTCGTAAAGAATGTGCTTCCGTGCCTTCTCCCTTGACTAATTTGACTTGAGCAAATGTGAAGTTTGCGTGCGATCAGGAAACATTGCTTCATAGTTTATTTTTAAAGTCACGCACACAATCGGGTTACTTTATGTTTTTTGCGCGAGCAAAGAAAAATACATTTGGGTAACGCGCGTTAATTGTAATGGTTTGTTTGTCAGCGCACTCCCGCCATTCGAGGCATTCAACTGCGCCCATTACTAAAGTTTTGTCGACACTGCATTGTTTGGTGCATTGCGCGCGTTCCACTGGTGAGATGTTTTAACAACATTCCTGCTCATGCAATGAAAACTACCGTCATGTTGCTGACACTAATACCGGTCGCGCACGTGGGTTAGAGCGGTTGCCGTAAGTGGGTCGCACGCGCCCCATGCTATGAAATCGACGACCAGTGTTTGATTTTCTAGCATCATTGGCAAGCAATATATTTACCTATCCTGAAGACCCCCCCCCTCCGGCTCCCTTCTTCGATTAGCACGGTTGGTCATGTACGTAGCGAAAGAAATTCAACATACATGCGTACTAATCTGGTCACACGATTACCATGACCAAGAGCAGTGACTTGGTGAGGCCTTCATCCAACAGTGGACTCTTCTATAGCATTCTTCGTCTTACTGTTCTATACGTGTACATTTCTTGCACATGACATGTTTGTTGACTATTATACAACCCTGTTTTGCCCGAGTTATTATAATGAATGGGTGCAGCTCGGTGTATACCTTTTAATTTTCACGCCAGCCTCTTTCAGCTGCTGTTGTCAACGAGTGGCATAACAAGCAGGGCCCGTACAATTTGCATATCAGCCTGGCGCGCAAACAACCACGCGATGGAATTTTTGTTGCAGTGATTTTCACATCAAGTGGGGGCCTACAGGCGCACGTGAGCACGTTACATCGCATTGTCAATCCACTGCTGGATGAGGCCGTCACCACGCTGCGCGGGTCATGGAGGTTGTTTGACCAAACTCTACAATTGCAGATCACTTTACCATTGCCGGCTGGTCAAGGCGTCAAAGTACAACACTGTTCTCTGCTGCCCCAACAAGTCGCTAAGTCACGTTGTGCACGGTGGTCACTGATCTCAAGTACTTGCCAGGCTGTGAGTTTCGTATTTGCCATTATATTAAGCAGTAGCGTACGTATACTGAATCCGAGACAAAAGTTACTTCCACAGGGTGAGGTGTTTGGTTAAAAATAGGTAATCACTTTATTTAAGCGTGAATGAAAATGTGAAGTTCATGCGATAATAAATCTGGGGGAGTGGCGATTGTTGTGGACACGTGGGAGCTGGTCTTTATTATCGATAGCGCACCGTGACGTGAGCTCTGTTGCCCGGAGTTCTCGGCCACTGCTAACGTCAGTGGCGAGTCATATCTGGACCATTACTGGGCTCCCCCACTTCACTGCCCAGCGTGGTGAAGTATGGTCAAACAACTCCGACGACTGCAGCAGTGTGAGGAGATCAGGGGCTGTAGATTATTTGCATCATTATTACGATCATTGAAGAAGATGTCTACGTTCATGTTATTCTTTGGTTCTTTGGTTAAAGTCACGTATTTCTACGTGACTTTACCGAAAGAACTTGAGAGTAATTCCTGCAGTCACGAACGCTTCAAATCAAGTTTGTTCATGTTATGTTTAATAGCTAATCTTTTTTTGTTTTTAGATTATAATTAAATCAGTGTTTTATATGGTATGGTTATCACACAGTACAGCGTATGGGTGTGAATTGCTGGAAGATATTCTTATTAATACTAATTTAACGAAGGGGAGCCACATGGAGTCGTAAAATTGTTTCAGGAGCGCGTCCCGCTGCGTTGGGAGGTTTGCCGAGGACCGTGCACGACATACGGAGCACACGTTCTTAGCTGGAGAGTTTAGGCCTCGGCAAGGTAAGGTAATTGTACTCTTTTTACCGGGTAAAATGGTAAAGGTAAAGGGTAAAGGTGTCGACATGCCAAGGGGTAAGGGTAAAGGGTAGGGTAAAAAATTAACCCGTAAAAACAAAGTTTTTCACTATAAATCCTTTATATGCGTGGCGGCTAGAGTCCTCTCGTCCTCTGGCTTGAGATGGCTGCCACCTATGGGTCAGATGATTGCATGCCAGCATTAAGCAATTGGTAATTAAATATAATATTTTTGTCCTAAAAAGTGTAACATTTTGGAAATAAATTTTCACGAACATTAATTGTCACGCACAACGAGTCTGTGTGGAAAATGTCAGCTCGATTGGATCACGGGAAAGTGGGTTAAAAAACGAACGAAAGATTTGCACGGTCGTAAGCAAGCAAGCAAGCACGCAAGTGAACTTAATATAAAGGATGTAAAAAGGTAGGCTCGTTGCTTTTTACCTTTAACCTTACCTGCTAAAGGGTAAAAGGTAGGGTAGAGTGATCGTATTGTGGTAATGTAAAAGGTAGGGTAAAGGTAGGCTCGTTGTTTTTACACTTTTACCTTACCTTGCCGAGGCCTACTGGAGAGCCCAGAGGGAAGCCAAGCAGAAGAGAGGGCCTACAAACAAAACTCCACGCAGAAAGGTTCCCGATTCATACATTGAACCCAGGTCCTTTTTGGTGGCACCCACTGCACCACCCTGTAGCCCCTTTGTCGATGTTAATCGCGGCAACACAAGAAGCAGCGGGTAAGAAGAAGCCCATAACCACCTCCAAATCCCTGCTGAAATTCCACTCTCGACCTCCGTCCCTTCCAAAGTCTCCCAACCGTAGGCCCCGGACCCCAAATCCCAACACATCCATTCATCGCCGTCGTGCGCAGCACACAATGAGTGGAGCGGACGGATTTCCAAACAATACGCACCAATAACGCTCCGTCACACAGCCCTCAAGGTTCCTCGGGAGATATTAAACACAATGGCCGTGTGTGTTATGGGTGTTCCGCGCACGGGGGGAGCGGTAGCGTCGCGGTTAGCGCTGCGCTTCGAACCCGGCAACACGAGTTCGATTCCCGCTCACGGCCAACACCGGTGACGATTATCTTAAACGGTTCTGGGCCTCCCCTAGGTTTGACTCAGCCTCAAATGAGTACCTGGTGTGGTGTGTAAACTCTGCCACGAGGGAGACAAAGACATCCGGGTGTGGTGCTGGTCGCCCCCTCACATGCCATGCTGGGCTTCATAGGTGCTCCCTAACAGCACTTTTCCCAACAGTCTGTGAAGACTATAATGGGGATCTTTGTCTTTGTCCACAAGTGGTTTGTGTGTATACGTAGGGTGGACCTCGACAATGGTCCTGCCTCATGCGCAAATTAACTTACTTCGGATGACATAACGTGAAAAATCAGACAAGAATTGAATTCGATTTTGTTAATTGTATTTCATGTTATTTGTATCGTATCCATGATTTGTTTTGATCACGTGCTGCGTTTGTATGCTGTGCTTTACGTGCAACCCAAGCTCTGTCCTTTAAAAGGAGACCCTGAGTCGCTCTCGTCGAGTATTAATAAAGGTCGTGTTTCATGTTTATTATATGGCTCCATGCAAATTAGCAAGGGCGTACTGTGATGTTGGCTGTAAATGTTACATCTGAGGATCAAGAGTATTCGGTGCCACGAGCTGTCGCACTTCCGATGAACACGGTTGTCTACGTACGGTGCGAAAGAAGTCCAACATACGTACATAGCATTGTGGTGTTGGGAGCCACGCATCATCGTCATCAGACATGACGTCTCCACTGTTGGATAAAGTCATCCCTAAGTGGCCTCTGCCCTCTCTCAGCGCAACAGTCCGCGATCTCCCTGCTGCTGCTGCGCACACACACACACACGAGTCGATTTCGTCGCTCCATCTCCGCATCGGTGCGGGACTCTGGGGGAACGCATTACATTCTAAACGTGTCTCAGGATGAGCGTGCGCCTCTGGTTTCCCCCGCACCTCCGTTTAGCGCGCGTTTGGCTGTGCACGGCGCGAGAGAAGTGGTTGGGTTTTGATGTTGTCATCGACGCAGAGACATAATTACGGAGTGTTCACTCGGAGAATCCACGTGACCCAACCACTTTGAATTTTCTTTCCCCGCCTCGTCGACAATCTTCTCGTGGCTCTAAGTGGAGTCGGGCAGAACGGATTCCAGGAGAGGCTTCCCCGGGCTACGCTGTCGACAGCGACGAGGGAGCGGGGAACCCGTCTGACGGGTGCGGGGGAACAGCTGCGGGGACACCCATGGGATCTGTGTGCGTGTGTGTGCTGGCTAACCCGCTCGCGTGTGCCGTGCCGGCCTTCACAGGTGCCACTCGCCAACAGCGCTTGCCCCCAACAGCGCTTGCCCCCAACAGCGCTTGCCCCCAACAG